>CM019831.1:75880211-75924898 GCA_009763385.1 Coix lacryma-jobi var. lacryma-jobi | reverse complement strand
TTGCGGCTGCTCATAGCGCGATACCTATTCCCGATTTGGCCTGCTCCAGTGAAGGCCTTGCCGTCATAAAACTCCAAGGCGTGAGTGGTAGAAGTCCATGCTCCAATTCTCTGCTGCACCTTCAGATGCCTTGATTTCCTCCTTCAGATTCTTGCGGGTGCGGCGGGGGAAAGCGGACGACCGTTGGAAGTCTCTCTCCAGTTCTCCTACCCAGCCCGTGGAGATCTGGTGGCAGGGCCACACATGCGTCCATCGACTTGCGGGCAGCACTTATGCGAGCCATGTCTGGATTAAGAGAAGATGGATGAGAAAGGCAGCAAACAGGTAACAGCTCCTATACCCACACGCACTTATGAGAAGTTAACTTAATATTGATGACGTGATGCATGACATCGTTCCTTCCTACGACAAAGGCACGTCGCAATAAACTCAATAAGGTACATAGGCTTAAAACAGTTGTTTCCACTACCTAGTGGTTCCCATATGAAGAGACAAGATGAGAGAAGCATTTGGACTCAAATAGTCAATGTTTAGTTTGTGTTGGGACTCAAAAGGTCTTTTGAAGTTGTCGCAAAAGACACACTGCAACGTTAAAGTGAGATGGTCCGATACCCACTCTTGACGGAACGACCCTAATCCCTGTCCCCCGTGTCCCTGTCAACCTCTTGCACAGCCCACCCATGTTCATGTGATAAGACCTTTTCGCCACCCACGTGGCTACCATCAGTGCCCATGTCGCAGGATCACTCACATTGGGTTACAGCAACTCATTGCAATACTTTTCAATTATGCAATCGGTAATAAGAGCGGAGACTTAATATTAGTCTTTTTTACAAAGCAGGGTTCCAAATAGAATTAGGTCATTCTAAAAACCAGTTCTGATATTAGAAATAGACTAGAGCAACATAGTGGAGAACCGCAAGGTACTTAAATCACCGAGCCCGCGGTGTACACTACCTTATTCTTCGGCTCCATCGGCCTCTTCCTGGACTATGTCGCTCAGCAGGTGGCAAGACACTCGTGGACTCTGGTCATACCTGCAAGGCTGGGTAAACAAACCCTGAGCACTGGGTCGTCGCAACAAGGACTTACCCGACTAAGAAAGGGAGAAGACTCAGGATGAGAGCTTAGGTGTCAGAGTAAGGTTAAGCAGATCAAGTATTTTGCAAGAAAAAGCATTTTGTACCTTATTTTATTTTGAAAGATTCACGCATTCCTCAATTCTCATCGTTCATGATATTCATTTACATTTCACAAACATTCCTATTGTAGAACCACTCTCGCCTTGAGCAGTCAGTGACCAGTCTCCATAACCAGGACACTTTAATCCGGATAAATAATACCAGCTGAGGGATCCCTTTCCACACTGGCTATGTATCACACCCAGCTTGCATTGCCAACTCGTGCTACCACGATTCCTCCAAGATTGGACCCTCCTACGCCACCCGAAGTCACAGTACACCACTCTAGCCTAGTCAGTACGACGACCACGTGGGTTACATGCTACTTCCGCCATCTCTCCCACTCCCAGTGGCGCAGTTGTTCGTCCCTCAAAGAGATCCTCGGAGCCAGACTTTCCGAAGTATGTGATAGTTACAGTCTTGACAAAGCCCACCATAACGGATGGTCCTAATTTCTAGTCCTAGCCAGAACTAATACCTTGTTATATCTCACCAAGCCGTACTAGTCCCGGTAGTTTTTCACCCGTCCCGGTCGGTGTCAACTGTTGATCCCGGACTACAACATGGAGGCACCGTACGTCTCGGACAACCTCTCCTCGCTACTTGCCTAGGTACGGATCAGATCCTGAGACCAACAGTCGGAGTAGACCAATTCCCATAAACAGTTCCTAATGATCACACAATTTTGAATTGGCAATTTTATTTGCAAATCTAATTCAATAAGCATTGCTAATGCATTTTTCAATACTTTTGAAAAGCGGTATCGGTGTATCAGTGGTCAAGGGGACGGTAAGAGGGTCGATTATGATCAAGAATACAACAACTCCAAAACCTAATAATTTCAATTGTTAACTCAAAGCATTTAAGAGATCATTTATAAAATTCAAGCTGAAAGGGTTAAATGCACCGGGGCCTGTGCCTTGAACGAGCAAAGAGGGCAGGCTCAGCGAGGGCGGCAGGGCAGTTTGTCGGAGCTCGGGGTAAGCCTCCAGGGAACAATTCGTCGGCGGCTGCCTCGCTCGTGACAATCCTTCTTCGCATGACTATACGAATGCAATGTGCATGCACATTAGTATGGCTAGCTAGGAACAATACAAAACAGGGCATACAACATGAACCCTTAATCCCTTTTTCTCTTTTTTCTTAATCAAAAATTATTAAAGGTCATTTTATGAAGTTGCTCCAAAATACCAATTACTCACATAATTTGCATTAGGGTGTAGATAGTGGAAACAACAAATTCATAATTTTTGGAGTCATTAAGCTGCTCAAAATAAATCAGACATTATTAAACATAAGGTCACTATTAACAATTAAAGATAAATGCTCAAAAATCAAACTTGCTCCAAACGACTTCAAATTTCCACCAGACACTAAACATGGCATAGAAGCTCACAAAAATTTTATCTCATGATTTTTTGGAGTATAAATAATTTCTAAAAATAAAACATCCAAAACCATCCATTTATTATTAAAGATGGATTTTACATTTCAATTCTTGCAGAAAAGTCAAGTTCTATTTTCTAACATCCTACTACACGTGCATGGAGCATCCCTAATTTTCTCGGATTTAAGACAACAATTCATTCACACAAAAGAGAACGCAACCACTATTCAACACTCCTTTCAAAAAGGAAAAAGAAAGAAGAGTGTTGTGCTCCTTCCTTGAAGGGGCTCTCGGCGAATCGCGGTCAGGCGGACATTAGGGGCTCTGCCGGGGATACGGAAACAAGCGTTTCTCGTCCGAGGCCTGGCCGGAGTCTCCTTGCGAAGCGGAGACAGCGTCCGTCCCGAGGCCTTGCCGGTAGGCTCGGGCGAAGCGGGACAATCGTCTGTCCGAGGCATCCTGGCCGTAGGCTCGGGCGAAGCTGAGTGGAAGCGAGACCAAAATTGGCTTCGAGTGCTTACCTGGGTCGGAGGCAAGGGCTCGCTGCTTCGAGGGAGCGCGGTTCGCAGCGTGCTCGAGGGTGGTGGCTCAGGGTGCGGCTCGCACGTGCTCGCTGTGAGGCTCGACACGTTCTCTGATGCTTGGACCCGCGAGGACGTTACCAGAGCCCAGCTCCACGGACTGCAGCAGTACACAGCTCAGATTGAACAGTTCAATGATATGCTTCATGAGGAAGTGCATCAGCTGTATGATCAACTCCACCCCTTGGTACCCCCGGTTATGGAAGACCCTGAGGACGGAGTAGTGGAAGAACCCGATGTGGAACAAGAGCTAGACGTGGACGAAGAAATTGAACCTGCTGAGGACGTCCACGCTGAGACGAGGACGAGGAGAAAGAGCCTAAGCTCATCCTCGAAGAAGACGACGACGAAGAAATGATCATCATCGATGAGGACTAGACCCGTCTTTAGGAGATGGAGATCCCGTGTGTCTGTACCACCTGCTTACCTAAACTTAGCCTAGGTTTGGGAGCGTTAGTCTGTCCTTTTGTTAAGTCAGTCTGTATCTTCTTTTCGTACCTTTTTCCCCTTATCAGTCCGTTGTTATCTGTCAGTCATCTTTATCAATCTATCAACCTTTGTATCCGAAGAAGCTATCAGTCTGTTGATTTCAGAACCCTATCTATGAATGCTAAGTTCCAAGTTGCGTACCAGATGCCTGTGAACACTTGCACTGGAGCTAGAGGTTCTGATGATGCCAACCTTCCAAACCCTCCACCTGTTCCTGCTACGCTAGCAGATGCCATTGCAGCCTTGGCAGCCGCTGCTAACCTGATGGCTCAAAACCAAGTGCAACAGAACAATGGTCACCGTGGTCGTCACGACATCAACCGTGAGGCTACATATGTGGATTTCACCGAGACCCGTCCACCAGTTTTCACCAAAGCAGATGAACCCCTGGAAGCTGATGATTGGCTCCGCACTATGGAGCAAAAGTTCAGTCTTCTCCGCTGTACCGACATCCAGAAGCCCCGGTTCGCTTCCCAGCAGCTTCGTGGTCCAGCAAGCGCTTGGTATGCCAACCTGTTGGCTGCCCAGCCAGAAGGTCATCAGTTGACCTGGGATGAGTTCCGCACTGCCTTCCGTGCTCATCACATCCCTTCCGGATTGATGAAAATGAAGCTTGACCAGTTCCTGGCTCTCCAACAGAAAGACTCCACAGTCATGCAGTATGTGGGTCAATTCAATCATCTCAGCCAGTATGCTTCAGAGTATGTCAACACAGATGAGAAGAAGAGGGATTGTTTCCTTAGAGGACTGCACCCGAAGATCCGCAGGAGCTTGTCCAATAACCTGACTAGGTCTTATCACGATGTTGTTGACCGGGCTGTTGCTTTTGAAGAAAGCAATCGCCAGTACCAGGAAGAGAGAAGAAGAAAGCAGGGTCAAGCAGCTTCTCTGGCGGTCACAAACGCCAGGGAATCATCTATCACCCCAGCCACCACCACAATCGTCTACCTTACCCCAACCAGCAAGTGGTCGTCCGTACCGCGGCCACCACCCATAATGCCAACCAGCAGAGTGCCACACAGCCGAACGCCCCAGGTGTTCGTATCACCACTCCACAAACAGCCTACAACCATCCCTGCTACAACTGCGGCCAGCTTGGTCACTGGTCTCGTGAGTGCCCAAGCCCAAGAGGTATGCCCAAAATACTCAGAAGAATCCTGGAGGATCTCAGCAGCAGCAGCAACACCGTGTCCAGCAGCAGCATGTTCAGAAAGGCAAAGTTGTCAAGAAGCACGGGCAAGTCTACTACACCACTGTCGGCGACATCCCAGAAGGAGAGCCCATCATGATCGGTAGGTTTCCCGTTGCCAATCATCCTGCAGTCGTGTTGTTTGATTCTGGTGCATCGCATTCCTTCATCAGTCGTACTTTTGTCATCAAGCATGAAATATCAAATGAGGATTTAAAAGAAAGTTTCTGCATATTTTCGCCTGGAGGGCGTATAAGTACTAAGGAAGTGGTTCGCAGTATACCAGTAAGGTTGGGGGAACATGTATTTCCCACCACCATGATAGTGCTTCATGATCAGGAGATAGATGTCATCCTAGGCATGAATTGGATGTGTCAGTATAAAGCCATGATCGACATCTTGAATAGAGTTGTGAGAGTGGATATTCCTAACATTACCGCCAAACTCCTTCTCCAACTTCCAATGCCTCAAAAACCAACAGCCACTCAAATAAATACCACCTATGTTCTGGAAACCAGAGACATCCCCGTGGTCTGCGAATTCCCTGATGTTTTTCCTGAGGATTTGCCTGGTCTGCCTCCTGACCGTGACGTTGAGTTTGCCATAGAGCTAAAGCCCGGGACTGCTCCTATATCCCACAGAGCTTATCGAATGCCTCCCAGAGAGTTGGCAGAACTAAAAATCCAATTACAAGATTTGTTGGACAAGGGTTTCATTCGCCCAAGCTCGTCTCCTTGGGGTTGTCCTGCAATCTTTGTAAAGAAGAAAGACAAGACTCTCAGAATGTGCATTGACTATCGCCCACTCAATGAGGTCACCATCAAAAATAAATATCCCTTGCCTCGTATTGATCTTCTCTTTGACCAGTTAGCTGGAGCCAAAGTATTCTCCAAGATCGATCTCAGATCTGGCGACCACCAAATAAAGATTCGTCCTGAAGATATTCCTAAAACAACTTTCACCACCAGATACGGCCTATATGAGTACTTGGTCATGTCCTTCGGTTTGACCAATGCCCCTGCTCATTTCATGTACCTCATGAACTCTGTGTTCATGCCAGAGCTTGATAAATTCGTGGTCGTGTTCATTGACGACATCCTTGTCTACTCAAAAACCCCTGAAGATCATGCCGAACATCTTCGTATTGTTCTATCTCGTCTCAGAGAACATCAGCTGTATGCCAAGTTCAGTAAATGTCAGTTCTGGTTAGATCAGATACAGTTTCTTGGTCATGTCCTTTCCGCTGAAGGTGTGTCAGTTGACCCTGGTAAAGTGGCAGACATTCTAGATTGGAACCACCTACCACTGTTCACCAAGTCCGTAGCTTTATGGGAATGGCTAGATATTATCGTCGATTCATCCCAGATTTCTCAAGAATCGCCAAGCCTATCACTGAGTTAGTAAAGAATTCTGTGAAGTTTGTCTGGTCACCAGCCTGTGAGCAAGCCTTTCAAACTCTGAAGAAACTGTTAACTACATCACCAGTGCTAGCCCAGCCGAACATTGAAAAGCCCTTTGATGTCTTCTGTGATGCATCTGGTACTGGTTTGGGCTGTGTTTTGATGCAAGAAGGTCGAGTGATCGCTTATGCCTCCCGACAGCTTAAGCGACATGAAGAGAATTATCCAACTCATGATCTCGAGTTAGCAGCAGTAGTGCATGCCTTGAAGATCTGGCGTCATTATCTGTTGGGCAGTACCTGTAATGTGTACACTGATCACAAAAGCCTGAAGTATATTTTCACTCAAGAGGAACTGAATATGAGGCAGAGAAGATGGCTTGAGTTAATTAAGGACTATGATCTTGAAGTGCATTACCATCCGGGTAAGGCGAATGTGGTTGCCGATGCGCTCAGTCGCAAGTCATATTGCAACTGTCTGATGATGAAACCCTATGATTCTTCTTTGTGTTATGAGCTGGAAAAGTTGAATATTGAAATGATTCCACAAGGAACTCTGAATAATATCAGAATAGAAACCCCTATCAGAGAGCAGATCATTGCTGCGCAAAAAGATAACCCTGGAATCAAGCACATCATCGAAAAGGTCCAATCCGGAAAGGCTGATTGTTTCAGGATCGATGATGCAGGAGTAGTATGGTTTAAGAATCGGTTAGTAGTTCCTAAAGTGCCAGAGTTAAGAAAGTTAATCCTTGATGAAGCACACTTGACTAGATTCTCCATCCACCCCGGCAGCAACAACATGTACCAGGACTTGAAGCAAAGGTTCTGGTGGACAAAGATGAAGATTGAGATCGCCCGGTATGTTGCTCAGTGTGATACCTGCCAGAAAGTCAAAGCCGTGCACATGAAGCCCAGAGGAGAATTGCAACCTTTACTTGTACCTGCTTGGAAATGGGACGATATCAGTATGGACTTTATCAATGGTCCACCCAAGACATCGAGAGGTTTTGATTCCATATGGGTGATCGTGGATCGCCTTACTAAGCAAGCTCACTTCCTGCCAGTGAAGACCAGTTACACCGTCCCCACTTATGCCACTTTGTACAAGGACAACATAGTGAAACTCCATGGCATACCCAAGAGCATTATCTCTGATCGTGGTACCCAGTTTGTTGCCAAGTTTTGGAAAGCGTTCCTGTAACACCTCTGGTGTTTAGCATGTAATTAACTTGACATATCATCATTATCATCATTAAGCATCTTGATCATGATTTCATGTGTATGCATTTTGCTAAGTGTATCATTTTATGTGAAGTACCTCTATTGCAAAAACCCTAATTAGCCCACTTCTCTCTACAAGGGCAAAATGGTAATTTCACCTCTGTGCCTAGCTTTGTGTGATTCTTGTTCCTTTGGTGTCTTGAAGTTTTTGTTGTGTTGGCCAAAGTTCAAAAATCAGAATTTGATTTCAAATCTCCTTGCAAAACCCTGATTTCCAAATCCTGGATTTTATCCCTCTTTTTGTAAGTCAAAAATTATTCAAAATTTGGGATTGGTCCAAAAAGCAAAGTGTAGATCTGTCAAAGAGAAACAACTTTGGTATTCACAAGTTTTCAAGTTTCTGAACAAAATATTGAGTTATTTCAAATTCATTCAAACCCCAACTTTTGTTCCCTTTTCAGTTTTCAAAATTAGTTCAAAAACTAATGAGTTTCTGGAAAAGTGTATAATAGCAAAGTTGTAGGTTTTGATAAAAGGAACAACTTTCATGTTTACAGATTTTCAAGTTTCAGTTTGAAATCCAGAGTAATTTTGATTTGAATCAAGTTTGAAAAAGTGTCCCCTTTACTGTTTTCAAATATTGTTCAAAAACTGTTTGGAATTTGAAAATGTTCATATTGACAAAGTTGTAGATCTCTTTTTTCTGAACAACTTTGATGTTTTGAGTTTTTGTCGCACAGTTCAAATTTTGGGAGAATTTTGCAAAATACAGAGATCAGCCAAAGTCAAACCCTAGACCTACCTACTGTTCTTCTTCCTCGCGTAGGGGGGGGGGCCCGGCCATGGCCGCCTCGCCGGCGCCGCGTGCGCCACGCGCCTGGCAGCCGCTCGCCTGCTCCCGACCTGCCGCCGCTGTCCCCTTGTTCCCTCCGCGCCCGCACGCGAGCGCTGACCTTCTCTCCCGTCCCCCACGGTGCCCAGCGAGCCGCCGCCGCGTGTTCATCGCCGGCGAGCACACGCCCGAGCCCCGGCTGCATGCCATCACCCTCGCCAGAGCGCAATCGAGTGCGCACGCGCTCGCCGTGCTTATCCACACCACCTCGAGGTCTCTACCGGCCCCTGGCCGCGCCTATAAGAAGGCCGCCGGAGCCCGAGCTCCCTCACTCACCTCCGCCGCCGTCGCCAGCTCACACCAGCGCCTCCCGAGCTCAACCACCTAGCTCAACAGCTCCGCCTTGATCTGGTGAAGCTTCCCCACCCTCCAATTTCACCTCTACCGTCCCCGTTTGCCCGGCGTAACTCGTCGTTGTCGTCTCCGGCGAGAACCCGGCGAACTCGGGTTCGTGGAATTCGCCGTCTCCGGCCTTGATCATCCTCCACTGACCCCCGCATCACCTTCCTTACTCCCGTGCGACTCTAACCCGGCCATCGCGGCTCCGTTTGTTGCACAGGGTCGCCAGGACGCCTGTCGCCGCCGCTAGCCGTCCGCCGGTCACCGTCGACCTCCTCCACCGTCCATCCCTGTCCCTCACCGAGCTGCCCAATCGACTCCGGTGAGCTCCCTTGTGCTCCCTGTGCTCTTGGTTTCACCCCGGACCCCCTGGCTTGGCCGGCGTGCCGAGCGCCGCCCGTTTGTGGTCGCCGGCGTCGAGCAGCGCCGCCGCGGCCTGTTTTTCCTTTTTATTTTCAAGATATGAATAGTGTTCTGTTTTCTCTTTTTTGTATGATTTTCTGTAGACATCCATAAATTCTGAAATTTTTGTGGTAGACTCTTTATGCTCTGAAGTATTTTATAAAAATATGAAACTTGAGTTTTGTGCAAAAATTTGAAAATGAAAAATTCCCCTTTTAATTGAAAAATGAGGGTTTTGGTATTTTTAGAGAGTGTTCTATAGCTCCAAAAATCTTGAGATAAAATTTGCAAGCTAGTTATGTCATGATGAGTCTCTGGTAAAATTTTTAAGGCATTTGGAGCAAGTTGATTTTTGAGCTTTATTTTAATTAAGGAATAGTGCCTTTTGTTAATTAAATGTCTAGATTTAATTGAGCACCTTAATGACCTCCAAAAATTATGAAATTTGTTTTGCCATATACTTGTACCCTAATGAACTTGTGTGATCAATTTGGTAATTTTTGGAGCACCTTCATAAATGACCTTTTTAAATAATTAAGAAAAATAGAAAGGTGATTAGGGTGAGCGTTGAATGCCCTGTGATGTGACTTTTGGATTGCTTGATGTTCATAAACCCCTACCCTTGGTCTATGATGTTTGTGATGCTATGTTTAGATGATACTTAGGATAATTATGATAAAGCCTAGTTTAATCAATTTTGCTTAAGGAAGAAATGGTTACCTTTTATGCTCAACCTAGATTTCGATTATGCCTTGCCTAAGAGTAATCTTGAATCAGTGGTATTGTCTTGCACCTTAAGTCCATATCATCATTCTCATGAGCATTCATCATTGCATCCGTATAGTTGACGAAGAAGGCCCTGAAGTCGAGGTAGCCACCGAAGGATCTGTCCCCGAGGCAACCCCGAACTCCGACACCTATACCTACCCCGAGTCTGCTCTTTTTGCCATCCAAGGCAAGCCCCGGTGCATTTAACCCTACCTTGCTTTTATAAAAGTTTCCTTAAATGTCTTTGAGTTGAATTATTGCATTAGGTTGATAGGAGTTGAGTGAAATCCTAACTGATGCATTATCTACCTTGACCAATGATACACCCGATACCTGCTTTTCAAAAACTATTTGCAAATGCTTAGGAATGCTATATGATAGATTTGCAATAAAAATGCCAATTTCAAAAGTGTGATCACTTTAAGAATATTTATGGGAATTTCTGGTTTACTCCCACTATTGGCTAAGTATCTGATCCGTACTTAGTCAATGGGAAGGAGAGGTTGTCCTTGCGTACGGTGCCGTCATGTTGTAGTCCGGGACTCAACAGTTGACACCGACCGGGACAGGGTTGAAAAACTGACAGGACCTGTACTCTCGGGTTAGAGTCCCGAGGTGCTTGTCGCTGGCTGGAAAATTTAGGGACCACCTGTATGGGGGCCTGCTGACTAAGACTTGCAACTATTCACATACTACGGAAAGCTTCGGCTCCGAGGAATCCTTTATTGGACCGACAACCGCGCACTGGGAGTGGAGAGATGGCGGAAGTAGCATGTACCCACGTGGGTTAAAGTCCCGGATTGGAGTGGTGTACTGTACTTCCGGGTGGCGTAGGACCGGGCCCAATCTTGGAGGAATCGTGGTAGACGAGTTGGCATATGCAAGCTTGGGTGCTACATATGCAGTGTGGATAGGGACCCTCAGCTAAGTATTATTTATCCGGATTAACGCTGCTCCTCGGTTATGGAGACTTAGTCACTGACTGTCAACAGGGAGTGGTTCTCAACTAGGAATGTTTTGGAATGTAAAATGAATCATGAACGATGAAGATTTAAGGAATACCGAATCTTTCGAAAATAAAATAAGGTTTACAAAAAATGCTTTTCTGCAAAATACTTGATCTTGCTTAAGCCTTACCTTGACTACCCTAAGCCTGCATTCCTGAGTCTTCTCCCTTTTCTTTAGTCGGGTAAGTCTTGTTGAGTACCTTTGTACTCAGGGTTCTTTTACCCATGTTGCAGGTATGCAGATCCCTCAGTATGCCTTGGACCCTGCTGTGTGACTTTTGTTCAGGAAGAGGCCGATGAGGCCGATGAGTGATTAATCACCCTCGGGCTGGGTGAAGTATCTTTATCTTTAGTTGTTGTCATATGCTGCCCTGCCAACTCTATCTATTTGAACTATGGTCTGTAATAACTTCACTTTAATGTTATGTTGAACCCTGGTTTGTAAAACTATTGTTATCTAAGTCTTCCGCTATTTACTCCGATGTTATTTGTCAAAATGTTCAAGAGATTGTAACTGAATTGTGAGATGATCCTGCGGACAATGGGCACTGATGTAGCCCAGTGGCGGAACCCGGTCGTAATCTCTTGGCTGTACGGATCAACTGTCAGTGGTTGACAATGATCAAGTGGGCCATGGGATTAGGGCCGTTACGTCACAGAGTGGTATCGGAGCATCTCACTACGACGTTGCAATCTTTTTGCGAAAACTTCAAAAGGTTTTTAAGTCCAAAACTAAACTTGACTATTTTGAGTCCGAATTGTTTCTCTCATCTCATCTTGTCTTTGGCAACTAGTAGCAAGACAACTTGTATAAGCCCTATGTACCTTACCTTAATAGTTGCATTGCCTTGTTCCGTAGGAACGAATCATGCATCATGTCATAATCACTTAAGTTAACTTCCTCTCTAAGTCTGTTGGGTTAGTATGCCTTTACCTTTTTCTTGCTAGCCTTTCTCACCTATAACCTCTTGTCCAGATATGGTCATCATCAAGCGGACTGCTCGCAAGTCGACTGGACCGCATGGTGTGCCGCGTCACCAGCTGGCGCCACGCACCGGAGAAGAGACTGGAGAATCCTCCAACGGACGTCACTTGTCCCGCCGCACCCGCAAGCAGCTGAAGGAGGAGATCAAGAATCTAAAGGCTGAGATGGAGAACATGGAGCATGACTTCTATCTTTCCCGCATGGAGTTTTATGAGGCACGAGCTTCCCTGGAGCAGGCCAATCGAAACACGGTTCGCGCTATCGAGCAGCGCAATGATGCTTGGACCCGCGAGGACGTCACCAGAGCCCAGCTCCATGGACTGCAGCAGTACACTGCCTAGATTGAGCAGTACAATGATATGCTTCATGAGGAGGTACATCAGCTGTTACAACCAGCTTCACCCCGTGATTCCACCTGTTGCTGAGGATCCAGAAGATGGAGTCGTGGAGGGAACCTGAAGTAGAACATGAGCCAGACCAAAATGAGGAAGTGGAACCTGCTGAAGATGTTCACGTTGAAGATGAGGAGGAAGAGCCTGAGCTCATCATCGAAGATGAAGACGACGATGAAGAGATGATCATCATCGATGACGACTAGATTCGTTGTGTCTATGCCATCTGCTCACCTAAAGCCTTAAGTCTAGGTTTGGGGCGTTAGTTGGTCTTCTGTCTAGTCGAGTCTGTATCTTGTCTTGTACCTTTCCTTGTCAGTTGGTGGTTATCTATCGAACCTCTGTATCAGTTATCTACCCTTGCATCAATGAATCTTATCAGTCAGTTTCGTTCAAAAGCAATCTTTGGATGCTAAGTTCCCAAATTCTTAACAGATGCCTGTGAACACCCACACTGGAGCCGGAAGTTCCGGAGGTGCCAACCTTCCAAACCCTCCACCAGTTCCTGCTACCCTGGCTGATGCCATTGCAGCCTTGGCCGCCGCTGCCAACCTGATGGCTCAGAACCAAGGGCAGCAAAACAACGGCAACCGTGGTCGTCGCAATAACCAAGAGACAACCTACGTGGACTTCACTGAAACCCGACCACCGGTCTTCACCAAGGCCGATGAACCTCTCGAGGCTGACGATTGGTTACGCACCATGGAACAGAAGTTCAGTCTTTTACACTGCACAGAGATCCAGAAGCCTCGGTTCGCTTCTCAGCAGCTCCGTGGTCCCACAAGTGCCTGGTACGCCAACCTGTTGGCTGCCCAGCCTGAAGGTCACCAGCTGACCTGGGAAGAATTCCGCACCGCTTTCAGAGCACACCACATCCCGTCAGGTCTAATGAAGATGAAGCTTGATTAGTTCCTAGCCCTGCAACAGAAAGATTCCACCGTTATGCAGTACGTGGGACAGTTCAACCACCTGAGCCAATATGCCTCCGACTATGTCAACACAGAGGAAAAGAAGAGAGATTGTTTTCTCAGGGGTCTGCACCCTAAGATTCGCAGAGGTCTATCCAACAACCTAAACGGATCCTATCATGATGTCGTTGACCGTGCTGTCGCTTTCGAGGAAAGTAACCGCCAGTATCAGGAGGAGAAGAAGAAGAAGAAGGCTGGGTCTAGCAGCTTCTCCAGCAACCATAAGCGCCCAAGAGTCATCTATCACCCCAGCCACCACCAAAACCGTGCCCCATATCCTCATCAGCAAGTGGTCGTTCGTACCGCGGCCACCACTCATAATGCCAACCAGCAAAGTGCCACTCAGCCGAACGCCCCAGGTGTTCGTGTCACCACCCCTCAAACAGCTTACAACCATCCATGCTACAACTGTGGCCAAGTTGGTCACTGGTCTCGCGAGTGCCCAAAACCCAAGAAGAATGCCCAACATGCACCGAAAGGCCCCGGAGGATCACAGCAGCAGCACCGTGCACCGCAGCAGCACGTCCAGAAGGGCAAGTTGGTCAAGAAGCACGGGCAAGTCTACTTCACCACCGCCAGTAACATCCCAGAAGGAGAGCCCGTCATGCTCGGTAGGTTCGTTGTTGCCAATCATCCTGCAGTCGTCTTGTTCGATTCTGGTGCATCGCATTCCTTCATCAGTCGCACTTTTGTCATCAAGCATAAGTTACCCATGGGGGAGTTAAAAGAAAGTTTCTGTATACTTTCGCCTGGAGGGCGGATAAATACTAAGGAAGTGGTCCGCAGTATACCAGTAATGTTGGGGGAACATGTCTTTCCTACCACCATGATAGTACTGCGCAGTCAAGAGATAGATGTCATCTTAGGCATGAATTGGATGTGTCAGTATAAAGCCTTGATGGACATCTTGAATAGAGTTGTGAGAGTGGATATTCCTAACAGCACCTCTAAACTCCTTCTCCAACTTCCTATGCCTCAAAAACCAGCAACCGCCCAGTTGAATACCGTCTGTGTTCCGGAAGTCAGGGATATTCCCGTGGTCTGTGAGTTCCCTGATGTCTTCCCAGAAGATCTACCTGGTCTGCCTCCCGACCGTGATGTTGAGTTTGCCATAGAACTAAAGCCCGGGACTGCTCCTATAGCCCGTAGAGCTTATCGAATGCCTCCCAGAGAGTTGGCAGAGCTGAAGATCCAATTGCAAGAGCTTTTGGATAAGGGTCTCATTCGCCCAAGTTCATCTCCTTGGGGCTGTCCTGCTATCTTTGTGAAAAGAAGGACAAAAGTCTTCGTCTGTGCGTTGACTATCGCCCGCTCAACGAGGTCACCATCAAAAATAAATATCCTTTGCCTCGCATTGACCTTCTTTTTGACCAGTTATCTGGAGCCAGAGTGTTTTCCAAAATTGATCTCAGATCTGGCTATCACCAAATAAAAATCCGTCCAGAAGACATTCCTAAAATAGCTTTCACCACCAGATACGGCCTATATGAGTACTTGGTCATGTCCTTTGGCTTGACCAATGCCCCCGCTCATTTCATGTATCTCATGAACTCTGTGTTCATGCCAGAGCTCGATAAATTTGTAGTCGTGTTCATTGACGACATCCTTGTCTATTCAAGAACTCCTGAAGATCACGCCAAGCATCTTCGAATCGTTCTCTCTCGTCTCAGAGATCACCAGCTGTATGCCAAGTTCAGTAAATGCGAATTCTGGCTAGATCGATTTCAACTCCTTGGTCATGTCCTGTCCGCTGAAGGTGTGTCAGTTGACCCTGAAAAAGTGGCAGATATCTTGGATTGGAAGCCACCTACCACTGTCCGCGAAGTTCGCAGCTTCATGGGAATGGCTGGATACTATCGTCGATTCATCCCAGATTTCTCCAGAGTCGCCAAGCCTATCACAGAGTTGTTGAAAAATTCCGTGGATTTCGTTTGGTCACCAGCCTGTGAGCAAGCCTTTCAAGCCTTGAAGAAACTGCTAACTACATCACCAGTCCTAGCTCAACCAGATATCGAGAAACCCTTCGATGTATACTGTGATGCATCTGGTACTGGTTTGGGCTGTGTTTTGATGCAAGAAGGACGAGTAATCGCTTATGCCTCACGACAGCTTAAGCGACATGAGGAAAACTACCCAACCCATGATCTTGAGCTAGCAGCAGTCGTGCATGCCTTGAAGATTTGGCGTCACTATCTGTTGGGCAGCACCTGCAATATGTATACGGATCACAAGAGCCTAAAGTATATCTTCACTCAAGAAGAATTGAATATGAGGCAGAGAAGATGGCTTGAGTTGATTAAAGATTATGATCTCGAAGTACATTACCATCCTGGTAAGGCAAATGTAGTTGCCGATGCCCTCAGTCGCAAGTCATACTGCAACTGTCTAACGACGAAGCCCTATGATCTTTCCTTGTGCCATGAACTTGAAAGGATGGGTATCGAAATGATCTCGCAAGGAAGCTTGAACAATGTCAGCATAGAAACATCCATCAAGGATCAAGTCATTGCTGCTCAGAAGGATAACCCTGGAATCAAGCACATCATCGAAAAGGTCCAGACCGGAAAGGCTGATTGTTTCAGGATCGATGATGTAGGAGTTGTTTGGTTCAAGAACCGTCTAGTAGTTCCCAAGGTGCCCGAATTGAGACAGTTAATCCTTGATGAAGCACACTTGACCAGATTCTCTATTCACCCCGGCAGCAACAAGATGTACCAAGACTTAAAGCAGAGATTCTGGTGGACTAAAATGAAGATTGAGATTGCCCGGTATGTCGCTTAGTGTGATACCTGCCAAAGAGTCAAGGCAGTACACATGAAGCCTGGAGGAGAATTGCAACCTTTGTCAATACCCGCTTGGAAATGGGACGACATTAGTATGGATTTTGTCAATGGACTACCCAAGACCCAGAAAGGTTTTGATTCCATTTGGGTAATCGTGGACCGACTCACTAAACAAGCTCACTTTCTGCCAGTCAAGACCAGTTACACCGTCCCCACGTATGCCACTTTGTACAAGAACCACATAGTGAAACTTCATGGCATACCCAAGACCATTGTCTCTGACCGTGGTACCCAGTTTGTCGCTAAGTTTTGGAAAGCGTTCCATACCTCGCTTGGAACCAAGCTCTTACATAGCACAGCTTATCATCTTCAAACTGATGGACAAACGGAGCGAGTCAACCAAGTGCTGGAGGACATGTTGAGAGCCTGTGTTCTCACCTTCGCAGATACTTGGGATGACTATTTGCCTTTGGCAGAGTTCTCTTATAATAACAGTTACCAAGAGAGCATCAAAATGGCACCCTTTGAAGCACTGTACGGCCGTCGTTGTCGTACACCCCTCAGTTGGTCTGAGCCCGGAGAAAGAGGATTCTTTGGAGTTGACCTGGTCAAAGATATGGAAGAGAAAGTCAAGCAGATACAAGAGAATATGAAGATTGCCCAATCTCGACAGAAGAGTTACGCTGACAAGAGACGTCGACCTCTGAAGTTTCAAGTTGGAGATTATGTATATCTCAAGGTCTCACCAACCAAAGGAGTCACTCGTTTTGGAGTCAAAGGAAAGTTAGCACCCCGCTACATTGGTCCGTTTGAGATTTTGGAATGTTGTGGCAAGGTAGCTTACAAGCTGAAGTTGCCCGATCATCTCTCCGCTGTCCACAATGTTTTCCATGTCTCCCAACTCAAGAAGTGTCTCAGAGTACCAGAACATGTCGTGGAAGTTGAAGGTGTCGAGCTAGAGCCTGATCTATCCTACTCAGAATATCCAGTTCGCGTGTTGGACCACAAGGATCGTGTTACTCGAAGAACTACCACGAGATGGTACAAAATCCAGTGGAACCAGCACTCTGAAGAAGAAGCTACTTGGGAATCTGAAGACTTCTTAGCAAAGAACTACCCCGACTTTCTCGAATCCCTGTCTATGTAAAGTTTTGTCTTTATCCCTTCCTTGTCCTTTCGTAAGACGTGGAATCTCGGGACGAGATTTCTTTTAGGGGGGGAGGCTGTAACACCTCTGGTGTTTAGCATGTAATTAACTTGACATATCATCATTATCATCATTAAGCATCTTGATCATGATTTCATGTGTATGCATTTTGCTAAGTGTATCATTTTATGTGAAGTACCTCTATTGCAAAAACCCTAATTAGCCCACTTCTCTCTACAAGGGCAAAATGGTAATTTCACCTCTGTGCCTAGCTTTGTGTGATTCTTGTTCCTTTGGTGTCTTGAAATTTTGTTGTGTTGGCCAAAGTTCAAAAATCAGAATTTGATTTCAAATCTCCTTGCAAAACCCTGATTTCCAAATCCTGGATTTTATCCCTCTTTTTGTAAGTCAAAAATTATTCAAAATTTGGGATTGGTCCAAAAAGCAAAGTTGTAGATCTGTCAAAGAGAAACAACTTTGGTATTCACAAGTTTTCAAGTTTCTGAACAAAATATTGAGTTATTTCAAATTCATTCAAACCCCAACTTTTGTTCCCTTTTCAGTTTTCAAAATTAGTTCAAAAACTAATGAGTTTCTGGAAAAGTGTATAATAGCAAAGTTGTAGGTTTTGATAAAAGGAACAACTTTCATGTTTACAGATTTTCAAGTTTCAGTTTGAAATCCAGAGTAATTTTGATTTGAATCAAGTTTGAAAAAGTGTCCCCTTTACTGTTTTCAAATATTGTTCAAAAACTGTTTGGAATTTGAAAATGTTCATATTGACAAAGTTGTAGATCTCTTTTTTCTGAACAACTTTGATGTTTTGAGTTTTTGTCGCACAGTTCAAATTTTGGGAGAATTTTGCAAAATACAGAGATCAGCCAAAGTCAAACCCTAGACCTACCTACTGTTCTTCTTCCTCGCGTAGGGGGGGGGGGCCGGCCATGGCCGCCTCGCCGGCGCCGCGTGCGCCACGCGCCTGGCAGCCGCTCGCCTGCTCCCGACCTGCCGCCGCTGTCCCCTTGTTCCCTCCGCGCCCGCACGCGAGCGCTGACCTTCTCTCCTGTCCCCCACGGTGCCCAGCGAGCCGCCGCCGCGTGTTCATCGCCGGCGAGCACACGCCCGAGCCCCGGCTGCATGCCATCACCCCCGCCAGAGCGCAATCGAGTACGCACGCGCTCGCCGTGCTTATCCACACCACCTCGAGGTCTCTACCGGCCCCTGGCCGTGCCTATAAGAAGGCCGCCGGAGCCCGAGCTCCCTCACTCACCTCCGCCGCCGTCGCCAGCTCACACCAGCGCCTCCCGAGCTCAACCACCTAGCTCAACAGCTCCGCCTTGATCTGGTGAAGCTTCCCCACCCTCCAATTTCACCTCTACCGTCCCCGTTTGCCCGGCGTAACTCGTCGTTGTCGTCTCCGGCGAGAACCCGGCGAACTCGGGTTCGTGGAATTCGCCGTCTCCGGCCTTGATCATCCTCCACTGACCCCCGCATCACCTTCCTTACTCCCGTGCGACTCTAACCCGGCCATCGCGGCTCCGTTTGTTGCACAGGGTCGCCAGGACGCCTGTCGCCGCCGCTAGCCGTCCGCCGGTCACCGTCGACCTCCTCCACCGTCCATCCCCGTCCCTCACCGAGCTGCCCAATCGACTCCGGTGAGCTCCCTTGTGCTCCCTGTGCTCTTGGTTTCACCCCGGACCCCCTGGCTTGGCCGGCGTGCCGAGCGCCGCCCGTTTGTGGTCGCCGGCGTCGAGCAGCGCCGCCGCGGCCTGTTTTTCCTTTTTATTTTCAAGATATGAATAGTGTTCTGTTTTCTCTTTTTTGTATGATTTTCTGTAGACATCCATAAATTCTGAAATTTTTGTGGTAGACTCTTTATGCTCTGAAGTATTTTATAAAAATATGAAACTTGAGTTTTGTGCAAAAATTTGAAAATGAAAAATTCCCCTTTTAATTGAAAAATGAGGGTTTTGGTATTTTTAGAGAGTGTTCTATAGCTCCAAAAATCTTGAGATAAAATTTGCAAGCTAGTTATGTCATGATGAGTCTCTGGTAAAATTTTGAAGGCATTTGGAGCAAGTTGATTTTTGAGCTTTATTTTAATTAAGGAATAGTGCCTTTTGTTAATTAAATGTCTAGATTTAATTGAGCACCTTAATGACCTCCAAAAATTATGAAATTTGTTTTGCCATATACTTGTACCCTAATGAACTTGTGTGATCAATTTGGTAATTTTTGGAGCACCTTCATAAAATGACCTTTTTAAATAATTAAGAAAAATAGAAAAGGTGATTAGGGTGAGCGTTGAATGCCCTGTGATGTGACTTTTGGATTGCTTGATGTTCATAAACCCCTACCCTTGGTCTATGATGTTTGTGATGCTATGTTTAGATGATGCTTAGGATAATTATGATAAAGCCTAGTTTAATCAATTTTGCTTAAGGAAGAAATGGTTACCTTTTATGCTCAACCTAGATTTCGATTATGCCTTGCCTAAGAGTAATCTTGAATCAGTGGTATTGTCTTGCACCTTAAGTCCATATCATCATTCTCATGAGCATTCATCATTGCATCCGTATAGTTGACGAAGAAGGCCCTGAAGTCGAGGTAGCCACCGAAGGATCTGTCCCCGAGGCAACCCTGAACTCCGACACCTATACCTACCCCGAGTCTGCTCTTTTTGCCATCCAAGGCAAGCCCCGGTGCATTTAACCCTACCTTGCTTTTATAAAAGTTTCCTTAAATGTCTTTGAGTTGAATTATTGCATTAGGTTGATAGGAGTTGAGTGAAATCCTAACTGATGCATTATCTACCTTGACCAATGATACACCCGATACCTGCTTTTCAAAAACTATTTGCAAAATGCTTAGGAATGCTATATGATAGATTTGCAATAAAAATGCCAATTTCAAAAGTGTGATCACTTTAAGAATATTTATGGGAATTTCTGGTTTACTCCCACTATTGGCTAAGTATCTGATCCGTACTTAGTCAATGGGAAGGAGAGGTTGTCCTTGCGTACGGTGCCGTCATGTTGTAGTCCGGGACTCAACAGTTGACACCGACCGGGACAGGGTTGAAAAACTGACAGGACCTGTACTCTCGGGTTAGAGTCCCGAGGTGCTTGTCGCTGGCTGGAAAATTTAGGGACCACCTGTATGGGGGCCTGCTGACTAAGACTTGCAACTATTCACATACTACGGAAAGCTTCGGCTTCGAGGAATCCTTTATTGGACCGACAACCGCGCACTGGGAGTGGAGAGATGGCGGAAGTAGCATGTACCCACGTGGGTTAAAGTCCCGGATTGGAGTGGTGTACTGTACTTCCGGGTGGCGTAGGACCGGGCCCAATCTTGGAGGAATCGTGGTAGACGAGTTGGCATATGCAAGCTTGGGTGCTACATATGCAGTGTGGATAGGGACCCTCAGCTGAGTATTATTTATCCGGATTAACGCTGCTCCTCGGTTATGGAGACTTAGTCACTGACTGTCAACAGGGAGTGGTTCTCAACTAGGAATGTTTTGGAATGTAAAATGAATCATGAACGATGAAGATTTAAGGAATACCGAATCTTTCGAAAATAAAATAAGGTTTACAAAAAATGCTTTTCTGCAAAATACTTGATCTTGCTTAAGCCTTACCTTGACTACCCTAAGCCTGCATTCCTGAGTCTTCTCCCTTTTCTTTAGTCGGGTAAGTCTTGTTGAGTACCTTTGTACTCAGGGTTCTTTTACCCATGTTGCAGGTATGGCAGATCCCTCAGTATGCCTTGGACCCTGCTGTGTGACTTTTGTTCAGGAAGAGGCCGATGAGGCCGATGAGTGATTAATCACCCTCGGGCTGGGTGAAGTATCTTTATCTTTAGTTGTTGTCATATGCTGCCCTGCCAACTCTATCTATTTGAACTATGGTCTGTAATAACTTCACTTTAATGTTATGTTGAACCCTGGTTTGTAAAACTATTGTTATCTAAGTCTTCCGCTATTTACTCCGATGTTATTTGTCAAAATGTTCAAGAGATTGTAACTGAATTGTGAGATGATCCTGCGGACAATGGGCACTGATGTAGCCCAGTGGCGGAACCCGGTCGTAATCTCTTGGCTGTACGGATCAACTGTCAGTGGTTGACAATGATCAAGTGGGCCATGGGATTAGGGCCGTTACGTCACAGTTCCATACCTCACTTGGAACCAAGCTCTTGCATAGTACGGCATATCATCCTCAAACAGATGGACAAACTGAGCGAGTCAACCAAGTGTTAGAGGATATGTTGAGAGCATGTGTGCTCACCTTCGCAGATACTTGGGATGACTGTTTGCCCTTGGCAGAGTTCTCATATAATAACAGTTACCAAGAGAGCATCAAAATGGCACCCTTTGAAGCACTGTACGGCCGCCGTTGTCGTACACCTCTCAATTGGTCTGAACCTGGAGAAAGGGAATTCTTTGGAGTTGACCTAGTAAAAGATATGGAAGAGAAAGTCAAGCAAATACAAGAGAACATGAAGATTGCACAGTCTCGACAGAAAAGTTATGCTGACAGGAGGCGTCGACCTCTGCAGTTCGAGATCGGGGATTATGTGTACCTGAAGGTCTCGCCCACCAAAGGAGTCACTCGTTTTGGAGTCAAAGGAAAGCTAGCACCCCGCTACATTGGTCCGTTTGAGATTCTGGATCGTTGTGGCAAGGTCGCTTACAAGCTAAGTTTGCCCGATCATCTTTCAGCAGTTCATAATGTGTTTCATGTCTCCCAACTCAAGAAGTGTCTCCGAGTACCTGAACATGTGGTTGAAGTTGAAGGCGTTGAGCTAGAACCAGATCTGTCATACACTGAGTATCCAGTTCGCGTGTTGGATCACAAGGATCGTGTTACCCGAAGAACCACCACAAGATGGTACAAGATCCAGTGGAACCAGCACTCTGAAGAAGAAGCCACCTGGGAATCCGAAGACTTCTTAGCAAAGAACTATCCCGACTTTCTCGAATCTCTGTAGATGTAAGGTTTTGCCTTTTCCTTCTTAAGACGTGGAATCTCGGGGCGAGATTTCTTTTAGGGGGGAAGGCTGTAACACCTCTGGTGTTTAACTGTAATTAAGCTGACATGTCATCATCATTAGTCATTAATCATTCTTGCCTTGCATTTATGTTTGCCTAGTACTTGTGTAGCAATCTCTCTTTTCAAAAACCCTAAAAGCCCAAATCTTCCTATAAGGGCAAAAATGGTAATTTCACCTCTGTGCCTAGCTTTGTGTAATTCTTGTTCAGTTGGATGTCTTGAAGTTTTGTTGTGTTGGCCAAAGTTCAAAAATCAAAATCAGATTTCAAATCCCTTTGCAAAACCCTGATTTCCAAACCCTGGATTTTATCCCTCTTTTTGTAGTTAAAAATTATTCAAAATTTGGGGTTGGTCCAAAAAGCAAAGTTGTAGATCTGGCCAAGATAAACAACTTTGGTATTTACAAATTTTCAAGTTTCTGTACAAAGTTTGAAGTAAATCCAAATTCATTCAAATTCCAGTTTTTGTCCCCTTTTCAGTTTTCAAAATTTATTTAAAAACTATTGAGTTTCAGAAAAAGGGTATATTAGCAAAGTTGTAGGTTTTGATAAAAGGAACAACTTTCATATTTGCAGATTTCCAACTTTCAATGTAAAATCAAAAGTAATTTTGAATTTATTCAAATCCCAAAAGTGTTCCCTTTTCTGTTTTCAAATGTGGTCCAAAAACTATTTGGATTTTGAAAATATTCTTTTTGACAAAGTTGTAGATCTCCTTTTTCTGCACAACTTTGGTATTTTGAGTTTTTGCTGCTCAGTTCAAGTTTTGGAAGTAATTTGCAAAATACAGAAAGTCAAAACCTAGACCTAGCCCTGTTCATCCCCTACCTCTAGCCGGCACAGAGCAGGGGGGGGCCCGGCCATGGCGCCTCGCCGGCACGGCACACGCTGCGTTCCTGGCAGCCGCACGCGCGCCTCCAACCTGCCGCCGCTGACCCCGTGATCATTCTGCCCCCGCACGCCCGAGCGCTGACCTCCGCGCCCGTCCCCCACTGTTCCCTGCACAGCGCCGCCGTGTGGCCGTCACCGGCAAGCCTTCGCCCAGGCCCTGGGTGCACGCCCGTCCTCCCGCCGGCTTGCAATCGAGTGCGCACGCTTCGGCCGAGCTCATCCACACCATCCCGTGCTCTCTACCGTCCCCGACCGTGCCTATAAAAGGGACCGCCGGAGTCTGAGCTCCTCACTCATCTCCGCCGCCGTCGCCAGCCCACTCCGAAGCTCCCGCCGCTCAACCACCAAGCCCAAAAGCTCCGCCTTGAGCTCGCGAAGCTTCCCAGCCCCTCAATTTTACCTCCCCCGCCTCCAATCGCCCGGCGTAACCCCATCTTCCCAAACTCCGACGAAACACCAGTGAACACGGGTTCGTCAAATACTACCTCTCCGACCACGATCATCTTCCCCTAACCCCTGTGTCAGCTTCCTTGGCTCCGCGCGACTCTAACCAGGCCCTTGCGGTCTCGTGTGTTGCGCAGGATCGCCGAATCGCCGGAGTGCCGCCGCGGCCGTCTCCTTCCTCGAGCCTCACCCTCGAGCCTCACCCTTGGGCACGTATCGAGCCTCACCCTCGAGCCTCACCCTCGAGAACGTGTCGAGCCTCACCCTCGAGCCTCACCCTCGAGCACGTGTCGAGCCTCACCCTCGAGCCACACCCTCGAGCACGCCTGCGAACCGCGCTCCCTCGAAGCAGCCGAGCCCTGCCTCCGACCCGTGGTAAGCACTCGAAGCCCCGGTCTCTGCTTCCACTCCGCTTCGCCCGAGCCTACCGGCCAGGCCTCGGACAGACGCTTGTCTCCGCTTCGCCCGAGCCTACCGGCCAGGCCTCGGACGGACGCTTGTCTCCGCTTCGCCCGAGCCTCCCGGCCAGGCCTCGGACGAAACGCTTGTTTCCGTCTCGCCCGAGCCCTGCTGTCCGCCTCGCCGCGATTCGCCCGAGCCCCCGCAAGGAAGGAGCACAGCACTCTTTTCTTTTTCCTTTTTGAAAGTGTGAATAGTGTGTTGTTTTCTCTTTTTTGTGTGAATTAATTTGTTGTTCCTTAAATCCTGATAAAATTATGGTATGCTCCATGCACTGTGTAGTATTTTAGAAAAATATGAAACTTGACTTTTCTACAAGAATTTGAAAATGTAAAATCCCTCTTTTAATTAATAAATGGATGGTTTTGGATTTTTAGAAAATTATTTATAACTCCAAAAATCATGAGATAAATTTTTGTGAGCTTTAGTCTCTGGTGAAATTTTGAAGTCTTTTGGAGCAAGTTGATTTTTGAGCATTTATCTTTAATTGTTAATAGTGCCTTCTGTTAATTAATGTCTGATTTTATTTGAGCACCTTAATGACCTCCAAAAATTATGAAATTTGTTTTGCCATCTATCTACACCATAATGAACTTATGTGATTAATTTGGTAATTTTTGGAGCAACTTCATAAAATGACCTTTTTAAATAATTAAGAAAAATAGAAAAAGGGATTAGGGTTCATGTTGTATGCCCTGTTTTTGCATTGTTCATGCTAGCATACTCATGTGCATGCATCATTGCATTCGTATAGTCACCAAAAAAGGAGTCAAGATCGAGGCAGCCGCCGACGAACCTATCCCTGAGGCTACCCCGAGCTCCGACAACTGCCCTGCCGCCCTCGAGCCTGCCCTCTTTGCTCTTCAAGGCAAGCCCCGGTGCATTTAACCCTTTCCTTGAATTTATAAAATGATTTCCTTAAATGCTTTTGAGTTAAATTATTGCATTAGGTTTATAGGAGTTGTGTGTTATCCTAATTGATGCACTATCCACCTTGACCACTGATACACCCGATACCTGCTTTTCAAAAGTATTTGAAAAATGCTTAGCAATGCTTATTGAATTAGACTTTGCAATAAAATGCCAATTTCAAAAGTGTGATCACTTAAGGAATGTTTATGGGAATTTGGTCTTACTCCCCGACTGTTGGCTAGGTATCTGATCCGTACCTAGTCAATAGCGAGGAGAGGTTGTCCGAGCGTACGGTGCCGTCATGTTGTAGTCCGGGACTCAACAGTTGACACCAACCGGGACAGGGTTGAAAAACTGACGGGACTATTACGCTTGGGTGAGATATAACCAAGGTATAGTTCTGGCTGGAAAATTAGGGACCATCCGTATGGGGGCCTGCTGGTCAAGACTTGTAACTATTCACATACTTCGGAAAGCTCTGGCTCCGAGGAATCCTTTATTGGACCGACAACCGCGCACTGGGAGTGGAGAGATGGCGGAAGTAGCATGTACCCACGTGGTCATCGTACCTGGATAGGAGTGGTGTACTGTACTTCCGGGTGGCGTAGGACCGGGTCCAATCTTGGAGGAATCGTGGTAGACGAGTTGGCATATGCAAGCTTGGGTGCTACATATGCAGTGTGGATAGGGATCCTCAGCTGAGTATTATTTATCCGGATTAACGTTGCTCCTCGGTTATGGAGACTTGGTCACTGACTGTCAACGGAGAGTGGTTCTCAACTAGGAATGTTTTGAAATGTAAAATGAATCATGAACGATGAAGAATTGAGGAATGCTGAATCTTTCAAAAATAAAATAAGGTTTACAAAATGCTTTTTCTGCAAAATACTTGATCTTGCTTAAACCTTACCTTGACTACCCTAAGCCTCTCATTCCTGAGTCTTCTCCCTTTTTCTTAGTCGGGTAAGTCTTGTTGAGTACCCCAGTACTCAGGGTTTGTTACCCATGCTGCAGGTATGACAGAGTCCCCGATGTGTCTTGCACCCTGCTGCGTGACCATCGTCCAGGAAGAGGCCGATGAGGCCGAAGAATAGTTGTACACCCGCGGGCTGGGTGATTATAAGTATCTTTGCTGTTCTCCACTATGTTGCCTATGTCTATTTCTAATATCAGAACTTGGTTTGTAATAACTGCACCTTAATTTCTATTTGGAACCCTGCTTTGTAAAACTAATGTTATTTAAGTCTTCCGCTCTTTATTCCGATGTTATTTGTAAAAGTATGCAATGCTGTAACCAAATTGTGAGATGATCCTGCGGACATTGGGCACTGATGTAGCCCGGTGGCAAACAGGTCTTAATCACATGGAACATGGGTTCGGCTGTCAGAGGTTGACAGGGACACGTGGGCCATGGGATTAGGGTCGTTCCGTCACACAAATCTCCCAAACAGAAGAGCCCATGCTCTGAAGATAGGCCGAGATGCGTATCTTCCAATACACATAGTTCATCCCATCAAAGAACGGCGGTTTGCCCACGCCGTGATCCATGTTGCCTTCTGTGGATCTGGAACCGGCTAAGGTGGAAGATCCTTAACCTGCTCCGATACCAATTGAAGGACCGAGAATGCACCAGCAAGGCGACAAGAGGGGGGGTGAATGGGAGCCAACAAAATTTCTCTCGAAACTTTGGCCAAATGTCCCAAGATCAACCCCCGAAAGCTACGACCGAAACCGTGATGCCCACGACCCTTGGAAGAGGGTGGATGATCCCTAGGATCACAGCGAGGCACCACAAAGCGATAGCAAACCAAACACAAAAAGCTCCGGCACAAGTACGACCCTCAAAAACCATGTCCCGAACGTAGACAGACGGCTACGTCGAGAAACTCCCAAATACCTGTGCTAACAAGTAGCAAAGATACCTAGAGTGGTTTCTTGATCAACTCTAGGGCCAAACGAGAGGTCCGGAAACCAAGCGAGGAAGCCGGGAGAGCAAACGCACCAAAATGCAACCTTCAGGCAAATCCGGAACTGTCCGGCCCTGGGGTCCCAGACTGTCCGCGGTACTACCGGACTGTCCGCCTGCGAGTGGCGGACTGTCCGCCGACAGAACTCCCAAAAACGCAAAGCTGCTGAAGTCTCCCTGGACAGTCCCGGACTGTCCGCGGATGACAGCGGCGGACTGTCCACCGGTCAAACTGAAACAACGCAGCCGAGCCGCGCGACCACTGACTCAGTCGAGGCCCGACACGCGGACTGTCCACGACCCCAGTGGCGGACTGTCCGCGGATGAACAGAGAGGGCGATTTTGGTCGCCCTCAACTCAAATCTTCTCCAAATCGATTCAAACCAAAATCCCACGTTCCCAAACTTGGAGAGGATGATCACGGAGTAGTTAGGAGACTATCCCCAAGAAATCATCCGCTCAAAACAACTCAAACACCGGGAAATCGAAAGGGGAGGAGTATGAACCAAAAAAGCGCCACGAAAACGAAATCAACCCGATCTACTTGTTCGTGAGGAGTTAGATGAATTCCTTTGGTCGAAATGACCTCCTCACTATAAAGAACAAGTTGATTCAAATGGATTTCGCAAAGACGCACTAGAGAGGGAGATCGAGTGACGGGAAAATCGCGGAGAAACGAAGAACGCGAAGAACACGAACCAAAACGCGAATCTAGTCATCGATCTGCAACCGTGAGGCTACCACACGCTACAACAGTGAGGTTACGGCCTCACTTCCTCAAAATCTCCAGTACACAGAGGTATGGTTCTCTGCGGATCTCAGCTAGCTACAGCAGGGGATTGGGAGAGCAGGAAACCCTAGAAGCAAAGAGCAAATGACTGAGATGGATGGGGAGGTGGGTGTCTCCCCTTACTTATCCTAATTCTAACTATTCCTAATTCCCACTCTACCTCTAACTACATACAGAGCGAACCAGCTAAACCCTAAGGTTATTTTGAACCAACTCGATGGTAGGTGGATCCGACGGCCACGCCCGCACAATTCGTAGCGTTGCCTCGACGCAACCTCCCGATTGCCGCCACGTGCCGCCACCGCTCTGCGTCCTCTTCGCGGACTCCGCCCCCGGTTTTGTGGCCGAAACTAGGAAACCAGGCCTTCACGATCAGCCCCCGGTTTTGAGGCCCAAACCGGGAAACCAGCCCACCGTAGCCTGAGTTTTGTGGTCCAAACTCAGCAAACCCGCACCACCCAGGTTTTGAGGCCCAAACCTAGAAACCGTCCTCGGCCCGAGTTTTGTGGCCAAACTTGGAAACCATCCGCTCCCAGGTTTTGAGGCCCAAACCTGGAAACCGTCCACTCGATGGTTTTTCTCTGGCTCTACCACCAAACCGAAGCTGTAGAGGAGATGCACCGCTCGTGCACCCCGTCCACCGACACGTGTCCCCAAGTCCACGACCCAGGCAACACCATGCCTGCAAGTCTTCGCTCGTCGCTGTCTTAGGCTGCTAGCCACCACAGCTGATCCTCAGGCCACCGGTCCCTCAGTCCAAGCCTCACGTCCGCCCTTCACCGCTCTCGATCCGTCGGCACGGCACGTCTCTACTTGACCTTCACCTTGCCTTTGGTCACTGTCTCCGTGCTCGACACCTGCACAACACAAGCCAAAGAACATGCGCATCATCCCTGTTGACAATCACTCATCACTCAGAGACTCGGCATACACCCATGTATCCGCAGAATCGAGCATTAGTTTTCTTCTCCTTATGTCCCCCAGCAGAACGGTGTTGTTGAGCGCAAGAACCTGACCCTTGTTGAGATGTCCAGGACGATGCTCGATGAGCATAGGACTCCTAGGCGTTTTTGGGCCGAGGCGATCAACACCGCTTGCCATGTTTCAAATCGCATCTTTCTTCGGGCTTTCATGAAGAAAACTTCTTATGAGTTGCGTTTTGGACGGGTACCCAAGGTGTCTCATTTTCGGGTGTTTGGGTGCAAGTGCTTTATCCTAAAGCAAGGAAATTTGGACAAATTTGAATCTCGCTCTGTTGATGGGGTGTTTCTTGGTTATGCTTCTAATTCATGTGCTTATCGAGTTCTTAACCTGGAGACTAACCGGATAGTGGAGACCTGCGAGGTCACATTCGACGAGACTATGCCTTGTGTTTCTTCTGCTTTTGATGTTGCCGGAGAACAGGAGCTGGGAGAGACCATCTTTGTGGAGGAGGAGCAGGAGAATGCCGATTGGGGTGATCCCGAGCCAACTCCACTGGCTGCCCCCGTCGACCCTGCGACGACTACTTCAGCTCGAGGACCCGATCGCACGACGTCTTCTTCTTGGGGTCCTCTAGAGCCACCTCTCCAGCGAGCACTCGCTGCACCTGAGGGAGCGACAGCATCTGGCGAGGGGGAGGCAACTTCGGCAAGGCAAGCGCCCCGAAGCGTTCAGCAAGTTCACCCCCCACGGCAGATGATCGGCGGCATCGACCAGCGAGTCACGCGGTCGCGAGCGTATGAAATCTCTCACTTTGCATATTCTGCATTCGTTGCTTCTTTTGAGCCCAAAGTTGTTGGACACGCACTTTCTGATCCTAACTGGGTCAATGCCATGCATGAGGAGCTAGAAAACTTTGAGCGAAACCAAGTTTGGACCCTAGTTCCACCTCCACCAGAATGCCACCCTATAGGTACCAAATGGGTTTTCAAAAACAAAGAGGGTGAGGATGGGATGGTAGTGAGGAACAAGGCTAGGCTAGTAGCCCAGGGTTTCTGCCAGAAAGAGGGGATAGACTATGAGGAAACCTTTGCCCCTGTAGCCCGTTTAGAAGCCATTAGAATCCTTCTAGCCTTTGCTGCTTCGAAGGGTTTTATGCTTTACCAGATGGATGTCAAGAGTGCCTTCTTGTATGGGTAAATAGAGGAAGAGGTTTATGTTAGGCAACCCCCTGGTTTCGAGGATCCCAAGTTTCCAAAGCATGTTTATAAACTTTCAAAAGCTTTGTATGGTTTGAAACAAGCCCCGAGAGCATGGTATGATCGTTTAAAAACCTTTTTACTCTCCAAGGGTTTTAAAATGGGACGGGTCGATAGAACTTTGTTTCTCCTCAAGCAAGGCAACCATACCCTGTTAGTCCAGATTTACGTGGATGACATCGTCTTTGGTGGCTCCACTCATGGACTTGGTGCCAAGTTTGCAGATACTATGAGCAGGGAGTTTGAAATGAGTATGATGGGTGAGTTGACTTTCTTCCTCGGGTTGCAAATCAAGCAAACCCAAGATGGGACGTTCGTGCAACAAGGCAAATACACGAAGGACATCCTGAAGAAGTTCGACATGGACGAGGCCAAGCCTCTTATGACGCCCATGCCGATGACTGTGGCGATGGACGCGGACCAGGACGGAGAGCCGGTTGACCAGAAGGAGTATAAAAGCATGATTGGCTCGCTTCTGTACCTGACGGTGACGAGGCCGGATATACAGTTTCCTGTGTGTCTGTGCGCTCGTTTTCAGGCGTCCCCTCGGACTTCTCACAAGCAAGCGGTCAAGCGCATCATGAGGTACCTCCGATACACTCCTGAGTTCGGTCTTTGGTACTCTTCTTCTTCGACCCTATCACATTGTGGTTATTCCGATGCGGATTTTGGCCGCTGTCGGCTTGAGCGTAAGTCTACTTCTGGGACGTGTCAGTTTCTTGGCTCTTCATTGGTTTCGTGGTCTTCTCGTAAATAGTCGAACATAGCTCAGTCTACTATAGAAGCCGAGTATGTTGCCGCTGCTTCTTGTGCTTCGTAGCTTTTATGGATGGTTGCTACCTTGCGTGATTTTGGCCTAGATTTTAGTCGGGTCCCTTTGCTTTGCGACAGCACTTCTGCCATTAGTGTAGCAAAGAACCCTGTTCTTCACTCCAAGACCAAACACATCGATGTTCGATTTCACTTTCTTCGTGATCACTATGAGAAAGGCGACATTGATCTTAGGCATGTAGACGCCCATAACCAGGTTGCGGATATTTTCACCAAGCCTTTGGATCTCTCAACTATTGCTAGGTTGAGAGGTCAGCTTGGTGTGTGTTTCCCCTTTTAGATGGGGGAAGCATTTTGATTGTTGTACAATATACTGACTTTCTAATCCTTCTTGTTTTTGGGTCTTGAGTCTTTCTGATTTTGTTTTGGCTACAATTCTGACTTCATCATGCATACATCTTTCATTTTCAAGCTTCATGACTATATTCCTTAGAATGAATTTATGCTCTGATTAGTGTATTCTTCGATGATATATGATGATGCTTGTAGCTTAGGCTCTCCTTGATCACTTCTACATTTTATGAGCTAAGCTAATTTTTTTCAGAACGTTGAACATGTTTAATGAACTTAAAATTTGATACATGTTCACCATTGAGATTGGCAACTAGCATGTGTTGGATGTGTTGAGGTCACTTGAGCTATTTCATATATGTTAGGTTGCTATGTCTCTAGTTCTGAGTTTCTCACTTGCTTGGATTGTTCATATTCTGCTTAAAATGAACCAAGTATTAGTGAATTGAAAAGATCAAGATAGGATTGCTCTGTCAACACATCACGGTATCGAGACTGTTTCTCATAACACTTTGAGTTAAACTTGAGCCGTGTAGTGTAAGACCGAAAGCGATTCTTTAAGCTTCTGATTGCATATGCATAGGCTTAGCACGGTTGAAAAGTTAGGCAATGACAGGCTTTCAACCTCTCACAATCACATGCTGAATTTAAACTTGTGTTAATAATCGCTGCAAATTCTCCGATGAAATCTGAAAACACAAGTCTATGTTTCATTCTATAACATGATGATTGAACTGTGCTCGGGGGTAGTTCACCTTGTATACATGTTTAGCACTTGTTTGACTTCCTATCTATACATGTTCAGTGCTACTTTGATGGTGAAACTACTTTCTAAACGGCTTAAAACTGCTCACTCGGCTTATGCACTCAAATTTTGTATTTGGTGATCAGTTTGAGCCTTTGCTAGCACTTTTGCGTGTTGCTATGTAGCCGGATCAGCACTCTTTAGAGCATTCTCTCACTCTTTCGAGTATATACTTGATGCTGCTAACATGCATTTTGGACTCTTCTGCATTTGCTTGACTCCGATAGGCATGATCTAGCTCTGTTTGACTTACTTGAGCCCTTTTCCTCTCTCTTTTGATTGCAAATTGCCCCCAAGGGGGAGAATGTTTCCAAGGATGAGATTTTTAGACTTTTTGTGGTGACAATATGCAATTTATGTTTCACTTATTGAGGGGGAGTTCCTTGAGTGAGGGGGAGTTTTTTTGCCTGCTCCGAGTCGGTTTTATTTGATATCGATCTTTTAGCTAGTTGCGTCGAGCCTCTGTGCCTCTGTCTTGAGGGACTCGTTGTTTTCACCATGTTTTGATGGTTCTTGATTGGTATCGGGCTTACTGCTGGTTGTGTTGAGCCTTTGTGCCTCTATCTTGAGGGACTAGCAGTAGCTGCTTCTTATGCAGTCTTCATTTGGTATCGAGCTTTCAGCTAGTGGTGTTGAGCCCTTTCTGCCTCTTCTTGAGGACTAGCCTGTTTCTGACTTGGTTGCGTCGAGCCGTTGCCCATGTCTTTGGGAACCAAGTTTTATGCTTCGATTTTGATCGAGTTTTTGCCTTCTGGAGAGTTATTGCTCTGATCTCTTGCTTGGTTGTGTCAAACCGTTGCCCATGTCTTTGGGGACCAAGCTTCGCTTATCTCGATTTGTTCTTCTTCAGCCTTTTCTCTGGCTTTTGGACATCTCGAGTGAGTTTTCTCCTTCTACCCAATTCTGCTTCCTTTTATTTTCGTTACGGTTACTATGAGTTGACGATGCACTCATCAAGGGGGAGATTGCGAACACAAGGTTGATATGTGCCCCTGTGGTTCCCTTCCTGAGTTATGAGTGATCGATCAACGGGCAACATGTCTCTTGGTTGTGTTGATGTGCAGGTGCAGAGCTCGGGCAGTGGTCGAAGGTGAGGTGAAGGTCAAGTAGGGACGTGCTGTGCCGACGGACCGGGAGCGGTGAAGGGCAGACGTGGAGCTTGGACCGACGGACCAGGAGACTTGAGGATCAGCTGTGGTAGCTGGCACATGGCGTTGACAAGCAAGAGCACATGGGGATGTGCGGTGCATCGGCCGAGTCGGGAGGAAGGTGATGGCATCGTGACACTTGGCGGGAGGCCGAGAAGGATGGCGAATGCACTGTGCTCGGCGTGGAGGCTGGACATGCTCCGGCATCGGTGCTGGAACTCGGGGTGTGCGAACCACATCCCGTCTACGGCGCGGGTTCGGTAGCTGAGCCTCTAAAAGCTACCCTCGACGGTTTCCGAGTTTGGGCCGCAAAACTCTGGGTGGCCGGTTTCCGAGTTTGGGCCTCAAAACTCGGCATGGACGGTTTCCAGGTTTGTCCTCAAAACCTAGGCTCGCGGGTTTCTGAGTTTGGGCCACAAAACTCAGCCAGAGGACAGGTTTCCCGGTTTCAGCCTAAAAACTAGGGGAAGGCCCAGGTTTCCCAGTTTCGGCCTCCAAAACCGGGGGGAGGTCCGCAAAAAGGACGGTCGACGTGTGGCGGCGTGGAGAGGCTGGCGCGGCGGCGCAGCTATCCGCGAGGTAGGCGCGGCGGTCGACGGGGCGGCACGTGGTGGCATCCTGAGGCTTGCGTTGAGGCGAAGCTAAGGATGAGATGGGCGTGTGGCCGTCGGATCATCAACAAGCAGAGTTGGACCGGGATACCCCTAGGGTTGGCCGCTTCGCTCTTGTATCTAGGTGTAGAAAGGGGATTATTGTATTAGGCTATTAATAAGAGAGGCACCCCTCCTCTCTATCTATCCTTGCAGTCATTTGTTCCTGAGCACTCTCTCTCTAGCCCCCGCTTAGGTTCTAATCATACCTCGCTGCAAGCGATCCGCAGAGACGGGAATCGTACCTCTGTGTATTTGGATCTTTTGAAGAAACGAGACCGTATTCTTGTTGTCTCCACGTGTGGAGGAATTTTGACTGAAATTGAATCGAATTGTGTCATTGTGTTTTGTGTTATTCACGTTTTGGTTTTTCATCTCCCGGGATTTGTCTCGTTCTCCCTCTTTGTGAGATGATTTTCGATTCCACTTGAATCAATTTGTTCTTGGTCGTGAGTCCCTTCTGTCTACCGAAGGATTTCTCTTCTAACCTCACGAATCCATAGATCGGGTTGATTTCGCGTTCGTTTTTCGTTCTTTCCCCCCTTTCCGGTGATCCTCAGATTTCTCTTGATTGATTTGATTTTGTGTGATGATTTCTTAGGATTAGCACCCTAGTACATAGAGGAACACTTGGGAGGAGTTTGATCGAAGTCCCTTTTGATTTGGTGAAGTTCCAATTGATTTTGCCTTTTGTCCCGAGCGTTTTCGTGCTCTCTGTTCATCCGCGGACAGTCCGGGGATCGGGACTCGGCAGGGTCAGATCAGCGCAGCGCGACACTGTTCTTGGTCTCGTGACCGGCGGACAGTCCGCCAGTGACCCGCGGACAGTCCGGGGTCACATCGGACGCTGCACAGGGTCAGCCTCGGACGCTTGGGTATCACTGTTCACGTGAACCGCGAACAGTCCGGCCTGCAAACCGTAGACAGTCCGGGAGTCGTCCAGAACTGTTTCAGAATAGTTCAGTTTCTGGTCTTTTGCCGGCGGACAGTCCGGACTCCTAGTGTCGGACAGTCCGGCGTTCTGCAGATAGTCCGGGACCCTAACTCCGGACAGTCCGCGAACCTGCTGAGTGTGCAGATTTGCTCTGGGGTTTTGGCAGTTGGTTTTGGGATTTCTCCGAGAGTTCCGCTATACCACTAGGACATCTCCTAGGGTATCCACCTACTCGTAGGACGTGAACTCTTCGGTCATTTTGAGTCTTTGCTTTTGGGGTGGTTTTCTAGGACAAGGGTCATTCTATTCACAAGTTGAATTTGAGGCTCCCATTCACCCCCACCTCTGGGCGCCAATCCGGTCCTTCAGCAACATACTTCCCCCTCAAGGTGAGAAGGTCAGTCATGTGCTTGGAGCAAATCTCACAATCATCTTCCTCAGACACAACAACGGTGGACTTGACAGATTCAAGTTCCTTCACCGCATCCGCCCACTTCTGCCTAAACTCCTTCCTCTCTCTAGCAGCACGCCTAAACAACTTATCTTGACTAAGGAGGGCGGCAGTAAGTTTATCAACCTTAGCAGAAAGCTCATCGGGTATCTGTGATACCTGAGAGGTGTCGTCATTGTCGTCGTCGTTCCGAGGGATCTCCTCCAGCTCACCGTTGACCTCATCACCGAGAGCCATGGTGCAGAAGCCCTCATTGTTAGCGAAGAAGCAAAGACCGTTCAACTTGTCCTCGATCTTCTTCTTCTTCTCAGACTCGTCATCGCTTGATGCAGCGGAGTCGTCATCCGAGTCGTCGACGTCGCTGGGCGTGGCGAAGAAAGCATGCTGCTCGGCCTGGGCCTTCTCCAAGTACTTCTCCTTGATGCACTCCTTGTTGAAGCCGCCCCTCCGCTTGTGCTTGGCGGGGACGTACTTCTCCTTGCGCTTGCCGGAGTCGTACTTGTGGCCATGATCTGCCTTGCCGAAGACTTGCTTGTTCTTCTTCGGGCAGTTGGCGATGAAGTGGTTCGAGCCTCCACAATCGTAGCAGCCACCTCGTCCTCCTCCACGGCGACGGTTCATGTGGTTGTTGTGGAACCGCGAGAACCGGTTGGCAAGCAGGGCCAACTAGTCGTCCGCCATGAAGTCCAGCTGCTCCTCTGTAACAGAAAGAAGAGATGACAAAGCAAAGCCTCCAGAGGTATGAGCAGAAGAGCCAGAAACCAAAGCCATCGACGGGCCAGAAGGATTTTCATAAGAAGCCCTCGCCATGGCGTCAATCTCACTAGACTTGAGCTTACTAAAGAGCTCGTCGCACGTGAGAGTCTCATAGTTAGGCGATTCGATGATTGCCTGAACGTTGGAGTCCCACACCGACCGATCAAGAGTGTGTAAAAGCTTGAGAGCCCTCTCATGATCGTCGAAAGGCAACAACTCCTTGTTAGCCCTCATCCTGTTGACAATTACCTGAAAGCGAGCGAATAAACTTTCTATGCTCTCGCTAGGCATGTGTCGAAAGTTCTCATACTCTCGCTTGAGTGACTCGTAGAGACGGGTTTTGACTTGAGTGGTTCCCTCATGAAAACGCATGAGGGTAGCCCAAATCTCCCGAGCCGTAGCGAGGTGAGAAACACGATCAAACTCAGACATGCTCAAACATGAGAAAAGAGCATTACAGGCTCGGCTATTGGCATCGTGCTCATCGATCTGATATTGAGTCACACGAGCAGCCAAGACCACGTAATCTGCAGAGTTGCAAATATCCCAAATATAAGCACCCATACTCTGAAAATAGGCCGGCATGCGTATCTTCCAATACGCATAGTTCGTCCCATCGAAAAACGGCGGTTTGCCCACGCCGCGATCCATGTCGCCTTCTGTGGATCTGGAACCGGCTAAGGTGGAAGATCCTTAATCCGCTCTGATACCAATTGAAGGACCGAGAATGCTACCAGAAAGCGACCAGAGGGGGGGGAATGGGAGCCTAAAAATTTATTTCGAAACATTGACTTCTGTCTCACAAATCAACCCCCAAAAGGTTCGACCGAAATGTGATGCCTACGACCCTTGGAAGAGGGTGGATGATCCCTAGGATCATAGCGAGGCACCACCAAACGAGAGCAAGCCAAACACCAAAAGCTCCGGCTTGAGTTCAACCCCAAAAACCAACTCCTGAATGTAGATGGACGGCTACGTCGGGAAGTCTCCAAATACCTAGAGAGGTTCCTTGGTGAACTCTAGGACCAAACGAGAAGTTCGAAAACCAAGCGGAAATGCCAGGAGAGCAAACGCACTAAAACTCAACACACAGCAGGATCCCGGACTGTCCGCGGGTACGGTCTCGGACTGTCCGCTCTATGTCGGACTGTCCGTGCTCTGATGGCGAACTGTCCGCCGGCCAAAAGAGCAAAACAGCACCTCTGCTGAACTAGCTCTAGACGGTCCCGGACTGTCCACGGGTTGCAACGGCGGACTGTCCGTCGGTCAACCTGGACACAAACAACCGAGACTCGCAGCCACTGATCTGGCCAAATCCCGATGGGCGGACTGCCCGCGAGCACAGCGGTGGACTGTCCGCGAGTGCCCAGAGAGGGCGATTTCGGTAGCCCTTCACCCAAATCCGATCCAAATCAAAATCCATTGATCCCAAAATTGGAGAAGATCATCACGAGGTAGTTGGGAGACTATCCCGAGGAAATCATCCGCTCAAATCGACTAAATCAACGAGAAATCGAAAGGGAAGGTGTAGGAACGAAAAAGTTGCCACGAAACATGAATCGACCCGATCTACTTGTTCGTGAGGGTAGAGTTAAATTCCTTCGGTGGAAATGTTCTCCTCACATCAAAGAACAAGTTGATTCAAGTGGATTCGAAAAATACGCAGCGAGGAGGGAGATCTAGTGACGAGAAAATCATGGAGAAACGAAGAACGCGAAGAACAAGTTGAAAACGCGAATCACAATCACGATTGCCAGCCAAAATTCGTCCCCACGAGGAGACAACGGGAATCCGGTCCCGTTTCTGTAAAATCCAAATACACAGAGGTATTGTTCACCATCTCTGCGGATCTCAGTAGCTACAGCAAGGATTGGGAGAGCAGGAACCCTAGAATGAAAATAGCAATGGCTGAGATAGTCTGAAGGGAGGGGTGACCTCTCCTTATATAGCCTAATACAATTATTCCCCTTCTACCCTTACAGCTAATGAGTGAGCAGGCTAACCCTAAGGGCATTCCTGACCAACTCGAGGTTGATGTTGATCCAATGGCCACGCCCGCACATCAGGTAGCTTCGCCTTGACGCGACCTCACCGGATGCCGCCACGTGCCGCCACTGCGCTGCTCATCCTTTTCACGGACCTCCCCCCGATTTTGAGGCCGAAACCGGGAAACCTGGGCCATCCCCAGGTTTTGAGGCCGAAATTGGGAAACCTGTCATCCGTCGCCTGAGTTTTGTGGCCCAAACTCAGAAACCCGCCAGCGCCCAGGTTTTTAGGCCCAAACTGGAAACCATCCTCAGCCCGAGTTTTGTGGCCAAAACTCGGAAATCGGCCGCACCTAGATTTTGAGGCCCAAACCTGGAAACCATCCACTCGGTGGCTTTTCTGTGGCTCAACCACCAAACCGATGCCGTAGCACCGCCCGTGCACCCCGTCCACCCGCAAGTCTTCACTTGTCGCTGTCCCAGGCTGTCAGCCACCATGGCCGATCCTCAGGCCACCGGTCCGTCAATCCAAGCCTCACGTCCGCCATTCATCGCTCTGGGTCCATCGGCACGGCACGTCTCTACTTGACCTTCATCTTGCCTTTGATCATCGTATCCGAGCTCAATGTTGATGGTCCTTAAACACCTATTTTACCATCAACATTTTACCCTAAAATTCACCAAAAAGGCATGAAATGTAGTCAAATAGGTTTCAAGCTAACCAAATTCCACATGTCCATAGAATTTTATTTGAATGCAGGAATTTGGACCAAATTTGGAGAATGGACCCACCAGGAGACAAGCCCACTCACCAGGACCCATTTGGGCCCGAGTGGGGTGGCGCCCGCCAACCAGAGGTGGCTCCCGCCACCCATATGTGGCGCCCGCCACATGGAGAGGCCCAACTCTCCCCCTTTGCCACGTCACTGATCCGTGTGACCATCCCAAGGCCAAATCTTGGCCCTTGGTCACTAGGTCAGTGGCATCGGACGGCTCAGGATGCAGTGGCGTGGATCAAGGCCGAATGGCGATTACTTGGACATGCAACCGACCTACCAACCGCCTCTCTGGAGCTCCTGGATGCCGTTGAAGCGAAGGCGGTGCGTCCAACGGTGAGGGAGGTGGCGGCCGCCACCTAGGGCTGGTGCCCGCCACTAGGGTTAGCCCTAGATCGGTTTGCCGCCCCCTATAAGTACCCCCCTCACTCCTCAGGACTATAAATACGCCCCTTGCGGCACCACTTCACATTCATACCATCCCATACCACACCAAGCAACACACAAAGCAAGAGAAGCAAGTGAGAGTTAGGTTAGAAGCTCAGAGAGCTTAGGCAAGTAGGTAGCTAGTAGAGCAAGGCATCTTTGCCCTCACGGGAGCGCTGCTCAGGGCTTAGCTCAAGAGTAGAGGCGTGCGAGTGATCGGTCCTGGAGCTGGGTAGAGTCTTCCTTCATCTCCAGTTCAGGTTTTGCTCTTGTTACTCAAGCACTTTACTATATTCTATTTCATCATTTCAAGTATTACTTTATTCTACTTATCAGTATTGAGTGGTATACTTGATTGATTGCTTGAGTGCCTAGCTATCCTACAGATCAATTCACTTAGCCATAGTAGTTAATCTCTAGTGAGCTTAGTGTTTGACCTTTGCCAATAGGTTGCTTAGTTAGTTTAGTGTTTATCTTATTAAGTCAAGTATTTGCTCTGACGTCCGCAAGGGTGTCTCTATTCAAAGCTAGGATAGAGATAGTTAGAATATAGTTAAGCGTGGTGCTTAGTTATAGACTTACCTTCAGATACGGCTGGACCCCTGTCGGGGGACCACAAAAGAGGTACCCCCAATCAACGCAAAACAAATAAGTTAAAACTAGAGCACCAATTAATAAGAGACCTAACTAGTCTAACCCCCTAAAAAACCAACCCCTCGAGGCCTACAACGCCGGTCCACCGCCATGTAGCCTGGGCTCGCCAAAGTCTTACTGACCGCCTCGTGGTAGCCTACCTCTCGAGCCCCAGCACATAGGCCTCGAGCCCACTACAGCCGTACACCGTAACTCGAGACCCCATTGTAACACCTCTGGTGTTTAACTGTAATTAACTTGACATATCATCATTATCATCTTAAAGCATCTTGATCATGATTTCATGTGTATGCATTTTACTAAGTGTATCATTTTATGTGAATTACCTCTATTGCAAAAAACCCTAATTAGCCCACTTCTCTCTACTAGGGCAAAATGGTAATTTCATCTCTGTGACTAGCTTTGTGTAATTCTTGTTCAGTTGGATGTCTTGAAGTTTTGTGGTGTTGGCCAAAGTTCAAAAATCAGAATTTGATTTCAAATCTCTTTGCAAAACCCTGATTTCCAAATCCTGGATTTTATCCCTCTTTTTGTAATTCAAAAATTATTCAAAATTTGGGATTGGTCCAAAAAGCAAAGTTGTAGATCTGTCAAAGAGAAACAACTTTGGTATTCACAAGTTTTCAAGTTGCAGTACAAAGTTTTGAGTTATTTCAAATTCATTCAAACTCCAACTTTTGTTCCCTTTTCAGTTTTCAAAATTAGTTCAAAAACTAATGAGTTTCTGGAAAAGTGTATAATAGCAAAGTTGTAGGTTTTGATAAAAGTAACAACTTTCATATTTGCAGATTTTCAAGTTTTGGTATAAAATTCAAAGTAATTTTGAATTGATTCAAACTTCAAAAGTGTCCCCTTTTCTGTTTTCAAATATTGTTCAAAAACTGTTTGGAATTTGAAAATGTTCATATTTACAAAGTTGTAGATCTCATTTTTCTGAGCAACTTTGGTGTTTTGCGTTTTTGTCGCACAGTTCAAATTTTGGGAGAAATTCGCAAAATACAGATACCAGCCAAAAGTCAAACCCTAGGGCCATAGCCTGTTCATCTTCCCCGGTGAGCTAGGGGGGGGCCCGGCCACCTCCCTCGCCGGATCCGCTTGCCGCCGCGTGTCCGAAGCTCCTTCGCCCAAACCAACCCCACGACGATGCTCAGTTCATCATTCCGCACGCGTCTGTGCACCAGTTGACCCCGCGCACCCGTCCCCCACCCCGCAGCGCCTCGCCGCCGCGTGTTCGCCGCCGGCGAACACAACGCCCGGGCCCTGCGTGCCAAACCGCTGACCCTCGGCCTCACAATCGATTGCGCATGCCTCGAGCGATCTTATCCGCGCCAGAACAGTCGCTCCGCCAGCCCCTGGCCGCGACTATAAGAGGCCCGCCGGTGGCCGGAGCTCCTCACCCACGTCCGCCACCGTGGCCAGCTCATTCCATAGCCTCCGCCGCTCAACCAACTAGCCCAGAAGCTCCGCCTTGAGCTCGTGAAGCTTTCCCACCCCTCAATTTCACCTCTACCGTCCCCAATCGCCCGGCGTAACCCCGACTTCCCCAACGCCGGCGAAGCGCCGTTGAGCTCGGGTTCGAGAAATTCTCTCTCCCCGGCCTTGATCATTTTTCCCCGACCTCTGTTTCTTCTTTCTCGCATCCTTGCGATTCTAACCATGCCTTGGTGATCTCGTATGGTGCTCAGGATCGCCGGAACGCCGTCGCGACGCGGTTCTGCCGGCCGACGACCCCCGCTCCGTCGACCTCCTAGCTCCGGTCATCCCCTCGCCTCGCCACCGCGCGTCATCGACTGCCGGTGAGCTCCTGAACCTCTCCATGCCCTTGGTTTCGGCCGCGAGCCCCTGCCGTGGCCGGAACACCATCTCGCCGCCGTCGGGTGACCGCCGGCGGTAGGAAGACGAAGCACAGTGCCGTTTTCCTTTTTCTTCATACATGTGAATAGTGTTCAGATTTCATCTTTTTGTGTGATTTTCTGTGTTGATCCATAAATTCTGAAATTTTTGTGGTAGACTCTTTATGCTCTGAAGTATTTTATAAAAATATGAAACTTGAGTTTTGTGCAAAAATTTGAAAATGTAAATTTCCCCTTTTAATTGAAAAATGAGGGCTTTGGTATTTTTAGAGAGTGTTCTATAGCTCCAAAAATCTTGAGATAAAATTTGCAAGCTAGTTATGTCATGATGAGTCTCTGGTAAAATTTTGAAGGCATTTGGAGCAAGTTGATTTTTGAGCTTTATTTTAATTAAGGAATAGTGCCTTTTGTTAATTAAATGTCTAGATTTAATTGAGCACCTTAATGACCTCCAAAAATTATGAAATTTGTTTTGCCATATACTTGTACCCTAATGAACTTGTGTGATTAATTTGGTAATTTTTGGAGCAACTTCATAAAATGACCTTTTTAAATAATTAAGAAAAATAGAAAAGGTGATTAGGGTTAGCGTTGAATGCCCTGTGATGTGACTTTTGGGATTGCTTGATGTTCATAGACCCCTACCCTTGGTCTATGATGTTTGTGATGCTATGTTTAGATGATGCTTAGGATAATTATGATAAGGTCTAGTTTAATCGATATTGCTTAAGGAAGAAATGGTTACCTTTTATGCTCAACCTAGATTTCGATTATGCCTTGCCTAAGAGTAATCTAGAATCAGTGGTATTGTCTGGCACCATAAGTCCATATCATCTTTCTCATGAGCATTCATCATTGCATCCGTATAGTTGACGAAGAAGGCCCTGAAGTCGAGATAGCCACCGAAGGATCTGTCCCCGAGGCAACCCCGAGCTCCGACACCTATACCTACCCCGAGTCTGCTCTTTTTGCCATCCAAGGCAAGCCCCGGTGCATTTAACCCTACCTTGCTTTTATAAATGTTTCCTTAAATGTCTTTGAGTTAAATTATTGCATTAGGTTGATAGGAGTTGAGTGAAATCCTATCTGATGCATTATCTACCTTGACCAATGATACACCCGATACCCGCTCTTCAAAAACTTTTTGCGAAATGCTTAGCAATGCTATATGATAGATTTGCAATAAAAAAATGCCAATTTCAAAAGTGTGATCACTTTAAGAATATTTATGGGAATTTCTGGTTTACTCCCACTATTGGCTAAGTATCTGATCCGTACCTAGTCAATGGGAAGGAGAGGTTGTCCTTGCGTACGGTGCCGTCATGTTGTAGTCCGGGACTCAACAGTTGACACCGACCGGGACAGGGTTGAAAAACTGACAGGACCTGTACTCTTGGGTTAGAGTCCCGAGGTGCTTGTCGCTGGCTGGAAAATTTAGGGACCACCTGTATGGGGGCCTGCTGACTAAGACTTGCAACTATTCACATACTACGGAAAGCTTCGGCTCCGAGGAATCCTTTATTGGACCGACAACCGCGCACTGGGAGTGGAGAGATGGCGGAAGTAGCATGTACCCACGTGGGTTAAAGTCCCGGATTGGAGTGGTGTACTGTACTTCCGGGTGGCGTAGGACCGGGCCCAATCTTGGAGGAATCGTGGTAGACGAGTTGGCATATGCAAGCTTGGGTGCTACATATGCAGTGTGGATAGGGACCCTCAGCTGAGTATTATTTATCCGGATTAACGCTGCTCCTCGGTTATGGAGACTTAGTCACTGACTGTCAACAGGGAGTGGTTCTCAACTAGGAATGTTTTGAAATGTAAAATGAATCATGAACGATGAAGATTTGAGGAACACCGAGTCTTTCAAAAATAAAATAAGGTTTACAAAAATGCTTTTCTGCAAAATACTTGATCTTGCTTAAGCCTTACCTTGACTACCCTAAGCCTGCATTCCTGAGTCTTCACCCTTTTCTTTAGTCGGGTAAGTCTTGTTGAGTACCTTTGTACTCAGGGTTATTTTACCCATGTTGCAGGTATGGCAGATTCCTCAGTATGCCTTGGACCCTGCTGTGTGACTGTTGTTCAGGAAGAGGCCGATGAGGCCGATGAGTGATTATTCACCCTTGGGCTGGGTGAAGTATCTTTATCTTTTAGTTGTTGTCATATGCTACTCTGCCAACTCTATCTATTTGAACTATGGTCTGTAATAACTTCACTTTAATTTTATGTTGAACCCTGGTTTGTAAAACTAATGTTATTTAAGTCTTCCGCTATTTACTCCGATGTTATTTGTCAAAATGTTCAAGAGATTGCAACTGAATTGTGAGATGATCCTGCGGACATCGGGCACTGATGTAGCCCAGTGGCGGAACCCGGTCTTAATCTCTTGGCTGTACGGATCGACTGTCAGTGGTTGACAGTGATCAGTGGGCCATGGGATTAGGGCCGTTACGTCACAGAGTGGTATCAGAGCATCTCACTACGACGTTGCAATCTTTTTGCGAAAATTTCAAAAGGTTTTTAAGTCCAAAACTAAACTTGACTATTTTGAGTCCAAATTGCTTCTCTCATCTCATCTTGTCTTTGGCAACTAGTAGCAAGACAACTTGTTTAAGCCCTATGTACCTTACCTTAATAGTTGCATTGCCTTGTTCCGTAGGAACGAATCATGCATCATGTCATAATCACTTAAGATAATAACTTCGTCTCTAAGTCTGTTGGGTTAGTATGCCTTTACCTTTTTCTTGCTAGCCTTTCTCACCTATAACCTCTTGTCCAGATATGGTCATCATCAAGCGGACTGCTCGCAAGTCGACTGGACCGCATGGTGTGCCGCGTCACCAGCTGGCGCCACGCACCGGAGAAGAGACTGGAGAATCCTCCAACGGACGTCGCTTGCCCCGCCGCAACCGCAAGCAGCTGAAGGAGGAGATCAAGAATCTAAAGGCTGAGATGGAGAACATGGAGCATGACTTCTATCTTTCCCGCATGGAGTTTTATGAGGCACGAGCTTCCCTGGAGCAGGCCAATCGGAACACGGTTCGCGCTATCGAGCAGCGCAATGATGCTTGGACCCGCGAGGACGTCACCAGAGCCCAGCTCCATGGACTGCAGCAGTACACTGCCCAGATTGAGCAGTACAATGATATGCTTCATGAGGAGGTACATCAACTGTACAACCAACTTCACCCCGTGATTTCACCTGTTGCTGAGGACCCCGAAGACGGAGTCGTGGAGGAACCTGAAGTAGAACTTGAGCCAGACCAGAATGAAGAAGTGGAACCTGCTGAAGA
>CM019831.1:75859437-75879711 GCA_009763385.1 Coix lacryma-jobi var. lacryma-jobi | reverse complement strand
TCAAAAATTCGACCCTCGTCTCGACTCGTGCCTCGAGTGAACTAGCGACGTCTAAATCCTAAAATACCTCGAGCCTCCAAGGGTCGGGAGGCGTCGACGTAGACGGCCACCTACGCCCCCGGGCTACGGTACCCTACCTACGCCTCCCCTCGAGGGGCTCGCGACGTATCGAAGGAACACAGACTAAGTTAGCAGAAACTCGAGCTTGCAACAAAGAGAAGTGGTCAAACGCATTTGAAAAGAAAACAACTCCTTTAAACAAACAAGTCATATATACTACGGGTCTCGACGGACCCTCATCCATGTCATAAAATTCTTACAGGGGCCTCGACGCCCAAATTTGGCACGCAGGCCCTAATCTTCGTCGGTGTGGTACTCCTCCCCGAGGTCTTCCACGGCGGGCTCAGCCTCGACACCCGAGCTAGAAGGAGGGCCCTCGACACCGCTGCTGGCGTCAGGAGGCAGCACGTCCTCCTCGAAATCTTGCGAGCGATGTCCCCGGCCTCTCCATCTTCTCCAAATTTTGTCGACACGGCGGTTGTTCCACTCCTCGTCCTTCCCCTCGATCTCGATGAAGCCGTTGGCGACAACGTGGACCGGGAAGCGGAAACCGGAGCGAACGACCGCGAGCGTCTGCTTGACGCCATGATGGAGAGCTTGCCGGACACGGTCCCGCGCCGCTGCGTCGAGGAAGCACAAGGCGTCGACCAAGGCGTCGCCTCGGGCCACCGCACCTTCTGCCGCAGCCACTGGAGGAGCACCCCACATGGGCCAGCCGGTCGAGGGAGGTGCGAGCCCGCTCCGCCACCATCGTCTCGTCTTGGAGTTGGTCCAAGAGAGCCTGGTTCGTCCCGCGGAGCTCCTCGACCGTCTTCTCGACCCCTGCGCAACGAACGAGGAAGAGTGAGACTGCGGCGTAACAAAAAACTTCGAGACCCAAACAAGACAAGGTGTAAGCCTCACCATCGCAATGTTGCCCCAGTGCGGCGAGGTCGCTGGTAAGGCCCTCAGCGCGCTGCTCGAGCCTGCGCTTCTCGGCCAGCATGAGGAGCCTCTCGGACCTAAGCTCCTCGATCAGCCGCCCGCCTCCACGAGGGCCAGATCCTTTCGGATCACCTCCTGCCGCGCCGCCCCCTCGGCAGCTCGGGCGGTGGCGACACCACTCTCGGCGTCTTCGGCCTCTTTTCTCGCCGCCTCCGCTGCGGTTCGGGCGGTGGCGGCCTCGCCACGGGCGTCAGCGGCCTCCTGCTTCGCCGCCTCGGCTTCAGCCCGGGCGGAGGTGGCCTCGCTTCGGGCGTCCGCGGCCTCCTTCCTCGACGCCTCGAGAGCGGCGGCGGCCTCCTCCTTGGATCGAGCGACCTCACCTCGAGCCGCCCGGACCTCCGCCTCCGCCTCGTTGAGCCGGCTCGCCATTTGGGCGTTCCGGCTCAGCTCAGCGCGGAGATCTTGAAGCTCCGCCTCAGCCCTCGCGAGGGCGGCCGACACCTGTGCGGACCGGCCCGCCTCCTCGGAGCAGGACCCGCTCCGCCTCCGCCATAAGCTCGGCCACCTCCCGGAAGATGGACCGCACCTCGCGCGGGCCCCCCCACTGGAGCCGGTTTGCTCGACTGGGACCATGGCAATGGGGCGGGCTTGGCGCGTCGGGGAAACGGCCAATACTGGCCGGTCAAGCTCGATCTCGGCCAGATCCTCCTCTGTCTCGCACTAGCCCCAGCTGCGGCCCGCCGCCCGACGGCACGGGCCCCGGCTCTTCCCCTGGCCGGGCCCTCCGGCGCCTTGTCAGCGCTAGACCGCCGCGCGGGCGCCTCCACCATCATCGAGCCCGCTTGGAAATGGGACGACATTAGTATGGATTTTGTCAATGGACTACCCAAGACCCAGAAAGGTTTTGATTCCATTTGGGTAATCGTGGACCGACTCACTAAGCAAGCTCACTTTCTGCCAGTGAAGACCAGTTACACCGTCCCCACGTATGCCACTTTGTACAAGAACCACATAGTGAAACTTCATGGCATACCCAAGACCATTGTCTCTAACCGTGGTACCCAGTTTGTCGCTAAGTTTTGGAAAGCGTTCCATACCTCGCTTGGAACCAAGCTCTTGCATAGTACGGCATATCATCCGCAAACAGATGGACAAACTGAGCGAGTCAACCAAGTGCTGGAGGACATGTTGAGAGCCTGCGTCCTTACCTTCGCAGATACTTGGGATGACTGTTTGCCTTTGGCAGAGTTCTCTTATAATAACAGTTACCAAGAGAGCATCAAATGGCACCCTTGAAGCACTGTACGGTCGTCGTTGTCGTACGCCCCTCAGTTGGTCTGAGCCCGGAGAAAGAGAATTCTTTGGAGTTGACCTGGTCAAAGATATGGAAGAGAAAGTCAAGCAGATACAGGAGAATATGAAGATTGCCCAATCTCGACAGAAAAGTTACGCTGACAAGAGACGTCGACCTCTGAAGTTTCAAGTTGGAGATTATGTATATCTCAAGGTCTCACCAACCAAAGGAGTCACTCGTTTTGGAGTCAAAGGAAAGTTAGCACCCCGCTACATTGGTCCGTTTGAGATTTTGGAATGTTGTGGCAAGGTAGCTTACAAGCTGAAGTTGCCCGATCATCTCTCCGCTGTCCACAATGTTTTTCCATGTCTCCCAACTCAAGAAGTGTCTCAGAGTACCAGAACATGTCGTGGAAGTTGAAGGTGTCGAGCTAGAGCCTGATCTATCCTACGCAGAATATCCAGTTCGCGTGTTGGACCACAAGGATCGCGTTACTCGAAGAACCACCACGAGATGGTACAAAATCCAGTGGAACCAGCACTCTGAAGAGGAAGCCACTTGGGAATCTGAAGACTTCTTAGCAAAGAACTACCCCGACTTTCTCGAATCCCTGTCAATGTAAAGTTTTGCCTTTATCCCTTCTTTGTCCTTTCGTAAGACGTGGAATCTCGGGGCGAGATTTCTTTTAGGGGGGAAGGCTGTAACACCTCTGGTGTTTAGCATGTAATTAACTTGACATATCATCATTATCATCTTTAAGCATCTTGATCATGATTTCATGTGTGTCATTTTATGTGAATTCCCTCTATTGCAAAAACCCTAATTAGCCCACTTCTCTCTACAAGGGCAAAATGGTAATTTCATCTCTGTGACTAGTCTTGTGTAATTCTTGTTCCTTTCGTGTCTTGAAGTTTTGTTGTGTTGGCCAAAGTTCAAAAATCAGAATTTGATTTCAAATCTCTTTGCAAAACCCTGATTTCCAAATCCTGGATTTTATCCCTCTTTTTGTAATTCAAAATTATTAAAAATTTGGGATTGGTCCAAAAAGCAAAGATGTAGATCTGTCAAGGAGAAACAACTTTGGTATTCACAAGTTTTCAAGTTTCTGTACAAAATTTTGAGTTATCTCAAATTCATTCAAACCCCAACTTTTGTTCCCTTTTCAGTTTTCAAAATGAATTCAAAAACTATTGAGTTTCAGGAAAAGTGTATAATAGCAAAGTTGTAGGTCTTGACAAATGGAACAACTTTCATATATAAAGATTTTCAAGTTTCAGTTTGAAATCCAGAGTAATTTTGATTTGAATCAAGTTTGAAAAAGTGTCCCCTTTATTGTTTTCAAATATTGTTCAAAAACTATTTGGAATTTGAAAATGTTCATATTGACAAAGTTGTAGATCTCATTTTTCTGAACAACTTTGGTATTTTGAGTTTTTGCTGTGCAGTTCAAATTTTGGGAGAAATTTGCAAAGTTCTGAAATCAGCCAAAAGTCAAACCCTAGCCTAGACCCTGTTCATCTTCTCCGGTAGGGGGGGGGTCCGGCCATGGCCAGCCCGCCGGCGCTGCGCGTGCCGCGCGCCTGGCTGCTCCCCACGCGTCACCAACCTGCCGCCGCTGTCCCCTTGTTCCCTCCGCGCCCGCACGCGAGCGCTGACCCGCGCTCCCGTCCCCTACAGAGCTCTGCGCGCCGCCGCCGCGTGTTCATCGCCGGCGAACACAACGCCCGGACCCCGAACGCCAAACCGCTGACCCTCGGCCTCGCAATCGATTGCGCACGCACTGAGCAGCCTTATCCTCGCCAGAGCACGCTCCGCCAGCCTCTCGCCGCGGCTATAAAAGGCCCGACGATGTCGCCGGAGTTCCACACCACCTCCGCCACCGTCGCCAGCACTAGCCAGAGCCTCCGCTCTTCTCCCAGCTAGCTCGAAAGCTCCGCCAAGTTCTCGTGAAGCTTTCCCACCTCTCAATTTTACCTCTACCGTCCCCAATCGCCCGGCGTAACCCCGACTTCCCCAACGCCGGCGAAGCGCCGTTGAGCTCGGGTTCGAGAAATTCTCTCTCCCCGGCCATGATCATCCTTCCCCGACCTCTGTTTCTTCTTCCTCGCATCCTTGCGATTCTAAACATGCCTTGGTGATCTCGTATGGTGCTCAGGATCGCCGGAACGCCGTCGCGACGCGGTTCTGCCCGCCGACGACCCCCGCTCCGTCGACCTCCTAGCTCCGGTCATCCCCTCGCCTCGCCACCGCGCGTCATCGACTGCCGGTGAGCTCCTGAACCTCTCCATGCCCTTGGTTCGGCCGCGAGCCCCTGCCGTGGCCGGAACACCATCACGCCGCCGTCGGGTGACCGCCGGCGGGAGGAAGACGAAGCACAGTGCCGTTTTCTTTTTTCTTCATACATGTGAATAGTGTTCAGATTTCATCTTTTTGTGTGATTTTCTGTGTTGATCCAAAAATTCTGAAATTTTGATGGTAGACTCTTTACACCTTGAAGTATTTTATAAAAATATAAAACTTGACTTTCCTGCAAAAATTTGAAAATGTAAATTTCCCCTTTTTATTGAAAAATGAGGGCTTTGGTATTTTTAGAGAGTGTTCTATAGCTCCAAAAATCTTGAGATAAATTTGCAAGCTAGTTATGTCATGATGAGTCTCTGGTAAAATTTTGAAGGCATTTGGAGCAAGTTGATTTTTGAGCTTTATTTTAATTAAGGAATAGTGCCTTTTGTTAATTAAATGTCTAGATTTAATTGAGCACCTTAATGACCTCCAAAAATTATGAAATTTGTTTTTCCATATACTTGTACCCTAATGAACTTGTGTGATTAATTTGGTAATTTTTGGAGCACCTTCATAAAATGACCTTTTTAAATAATTAAGAGAAATAGAAAAGGTGATTAGGGTTAGCGTTGAATGCCCTGTGATGTGACTTTTGGATTGCTTGACGTTCATAGACCCATACCCCTCTTGTCTATGATGTTTGTGATGCCTTGCTATGTCCATACTTAGGCTTAATAAAAGTTGCTTAATTAAATTGTTAATATTGCTAAAAGGGAAAAGTAATCTATTGTCCACTTTAACCACCACTCATACTTTGCAAAGCTATACTCTAGTGTTATCCTATGCACTTTGTTCATACTAGCATTCTCATGAGCATTCATCATTGCATCCGTATAGTTGACGAAGAAGGCCCTGAAGTCGAGGTAGCCACCGAAGGATCTGTCCCCGAGGCAACCCCGAGCTCCGACACCTATACCTACCCCGAGTCTGCTCTTTTTGCCATCCAAGGCAAGCCCCGGTGCATTTAACCCTACCTTGCTTTTATAAATGTTTTCTTTAAATGTTTTGTGTTAAATTATTGCATTAGGTTGATAGGAGTTGAGTGAAATCCTATCGGATGCATTATCTACCTTGACCAATGATACACCCGATACCCGCTTTCAAAAACTATTTGCAAAATGCTTAGCAATGCTATATGATAGATTTGCAATAAAAATGCCAATTTCAAAAGTGTGATCACTTTAAGAATATTTATGGGAATTTCTGGTTTACTCCCACTATTGGCTAAGTATCTGATCCGTACCTAGTCAATGGGAAGGAGAGGTTGTCTTTGCGTACGGTGCCGTCATGTTGTAGTCCGGGACTCAACAGTTGACACCGACCGGGACAGGGTTGAAAAACTGACAGGACCTGTACTCTTGGGTTAGAGTCCCGAGGTGCTTGTCGCTGGCTGGAAAATTTAGGGACCACCTGTATGGGGGCCTGCTGACTAAGACTTGCAACTATTCACATACTACGGAAAGCTTCGGCTCCGAGGAATCCTTTATTGGACCGACAACCGCGCACTGGGAGTGGAGAGATGGCGGAAGTAGCATGTACCCACGTGGGTTAAAGTCCCGGATTGGAGTGGTGTACTGTACTTCCGGGTGGCGTAGGACCGGGCCCAATCTTGGAGGAATCGTGGTAGACGAGTTGGCATATGCAAGCTTTGGTGCTACATATGCAGTGTGGATAGGGACCCTCAGCTGAGTATTATTTATCCGGATTAACGCTGCTCCTCGGTTATGGAGACTTAGTCACTGACTGTCAACAGGGAGTGGTTCTCAACTAGGAATGTTTTGAAATGTAAAATGAATCATGAACGATGAAGATTTGAGGAATACCGAATCTTTCAAAAATAAAATAAGGTTTACAAAAATGCTTTTCTGCAAAATACTTGATCTTGCTTAAGCCTTACCTTGACTACCCTAAGCCTGCATTCCTGAGTCTTCTCCCTTTTCTTTAGTCGGGTAAGTCTTGTTGAGTACCTTTGTACTCAGGGTTCTTTTACCCATGTTGCAGGTATGGCAGATCCCTCAGTATGCCTTGGACCCTGCTGTGTGACTGTTGTTCAGGAAGAGGCCGATGAGGCCGATGAGTGATTACTCACCCTCGGGCTGGGTGAAGTATCTTTATCTTTTAGTTGTTGTCATATGCTACTCTGCCAACTCTATCTATTTGAACTATGGTCTGTAATAACTTCACTTTAATGTTATGTTGAACCCTGGTTTGTAAAACTATTGTTATCTAAGTCTTCCGCTATTTACTCCGATGTTATTTGTCAAAATGTTCAAGAGATTGTAACTGAATTGTGAGATGATCCTGCGGACATCGGGCACTGATGTAGCCCAGTGGCGGAACCCGGTCTTAACCTCTTGGCTGTACGGATCGACTGTCAGTGGTTGACAGTGATCAGTGGGCCATGGGATTAGGGCCGTTACGTCACAGAGTGGTATCGGAGCATCTCACTATGACGTTGCAATCTTTTTGCGAAAATTTCAAAAGGTTTTTAAGTCCAAAACTAAACTTGACTATTTTGAGTCCAAATTGCTTCTCTCATCGCATCTTGTCTTTGGCAACTAGTAGCAAGACAACTTGTATAAGCCCTATGTACCTTACCTTAGTAGTTGCACTGCCTTGTTCCGTAGGAACGAATCATGCATCATGTCATAATCACTTAAGTTAACTTCCTCTCTAAGTCTGTTGGGTTAGTATGCCTTTACCTTTTTCTTGCTAGCCTTTCTCACCTAAAACCTCTTGTGCAGATATGGTCATTATCAAGCGGACTGCTCGCAAGTCGACTGGACCGAACGGTGTGCCGCGTCACCAGCTGGCGCCACGCACCGGAGAAGAGACTGGAGAATCCTCCAACGGACGTCGCTTGCCCCGCCGCAACCGCAAGCAGCTGAAGGAGGAGATCAAGAATCTAAAGGCTGAGATGGAGAACATGGAGCATGACTTCTATCTTTCCCGCATGGAGTTTTATGAGGCACGAGCTTCCCTGGAGCAGGCCAATCCGAACACGGTTCGCGCTATCGAGCAGCGCAATGATGCTTGGACCCGCAAAGACGTCACCAGAGCCCAGCTCCATGGACTGCAGCAGTACACTGCCCAGATTGAGCAGTACAATGATATGCTTCATGAGGAGGTACATCAGCTGTACAACCAGCTCCACCCCGTGATTCCACCAGTTGCTGAGGACCCTGAAGACGGAGTCGTGGAGGAACCTGAAGTAGAACATGAGCCAGACCAGAATGAAGAAGTGGAACCTGCAGAAGATGTCCATGCCGAGGACGAGGATGAGGAGGAAGAGCCCGAACTCATCATCGAAGATGAAGATGACGATGAAGAGATGATAATCATCGATGACGACTAGATTCGTTGTGTCTGTGCCATCTGCTCACCTAAAGCCTTAAGTCTAGGTTTGGGGCGTTAGTTGGTCTTCTGTCTAGTCGAGTCTGTATCTTGTCTTGTACCTTTCCTTTGTCAGTCGGTGGTTATCTATCGAACCTCTGTATCAGTTATCTACCCTTGCATCAATGAATCTTATCAGTCAGTTTCGTTCAAAAGCAATCTTTGGATGCTAAGTTCCCAAATTCTTAACAGATGCCTGTGAACACCCGCACTGGAGCCGGAAGTTCCGGAGGTGCCAACCTTCCAAACCCTCCACCAGTTCCTGCTACCCTGGCAGATGCCATTGCAGCCTTGGCCGCCGCTGCCAACGTGATGGCTCAGAACCAAGGGCAGCAAAACAACGGAAACCGTGGTCGTCGCAACAACCAAGAAACAACCTACGTGGACTTCACTGAAACCCGACCACCGGTCTTTACCAAGGCCGATGAACCTCTCGAGGCTGACGATTGGTTGCGCACCATGGAACAGAAGTTCAGTCTTCTGCACTGCACAGAGATCCAGAAGCCTCGGTTCGCTTCTCAGCAGCCCCGTGGTCCCGCAAGTGCCTGGTACGCCAACCTGTTGGCCGCCCAGCCTGAAGGTCACCAGCTGACCTGGGAAGAGTTCCGCACCGCTTTCCGTGCACACCACATCCCGTCAGGTCTGATGAAGATGAAGCTTGATCAGTTCCTAGCCCTGCAACAGAAAGATTCCACCGTTATGCAGTACGTGGGACAGTTCAACCACCTGAGCCAGTATGCCTCCGACTATGTCAACACAGAGGAAAAGAAGAGAGATTGTTTTCTCAGGGGTCTGCACCCTAAGATTCGCAGAGGTCTATCCAACAACCTAAACGGATCCTATCATGATGTCGTTGACCGTGCTGTCGCTTTCGAGGAAAGTAACCGCCAGTATCAGGAGGAGAAGAAGAAGAAGAAGGCTGGGTCTAGCAGCTTCTCCAGCAACCATAAGCGCCCAAGAATTATCTATCACCCCAGCCACCACCAAAACCGTGCCCCATATCCTCAACAGCAAGTGGTCGTTCGTACCGCGGCCACCACCCATAACGCCAACCAGCAAAGTGCCACTCAGCCGAACGCCCCAGGTGTTCGTGTCACCACCCCTCAAACAGCTTACAACCATCCATGCTACAACTGTGGCCAAGTTGGTCACTGGTCTCGCGAGTGCCCAAAACCCAAGAAGAATGCCCAACATGCACAGAAAGGCCCTGGAGGATCACAGCAGCAGCACCGTGCACCGCAGCAGCACGTCCAGAAGGGCAAGTTTGTCAAGAAGCACGGGCAAGTCTACTTCACCACCGCCAGTAACATCCCAGAAGGAGAGCCCGTCATGCTCGGTAGGTTCCCTGTTGCCAATCATCCTGCAGTCGTCTTGTTCGATTCTGGTGCATCGCATTCCTTCATCAGTCGCACTTTTGTCATCAAGCATGAGTTACCCATGGGGGAGTTAAAAGAAAGTTTCTGTATACTTTCGCCTGGAGGGCGGATAAATACTAAGGAAGTGGTCCGCAGTATACCAGTAATGTTGGGGGAACATGTCTTTCCTACCACCATGATAGTACTGCGCAATCAAGAGATAGATGTCATCTTAGGCATGAATTGGATGTGTCAGTATAAAGCCATGATAGACATCTTGAATAGAGTTGTGAGAGTGGATATTCCTAACAGCACCTCCAAACTCCTTCTCCAACTTCCTATGCCTCAAAAACCAGCAACCACCCAGTTGAATACCGCCTGTGTTCCGGAAGTCAGGGATATTCCCGTGGTCTGTGAGTTCCCTGATGTCTTCCCAGAAGATCTACCTGGTCTGCCTCCCGACCGTGATGTTGAGTTTGCCATAGAGCTAAAGCCCGGGACTGCTCCTATATCCCGTAGAGCTTATCGAATGCCTTCCAGAGAGTTGGCAGAGCTGAAGATCCAATTGCAAGAGCTTTTGGATAAGGGTCTCATTCGCCCAAGTTCATCTCCTTGGGGCTGTCCTGCTATCTTTGTGAAGAAGAAGGACAAAAGTCTTCGTCTGTGCGTTGACTATCGCCCACTCAATGAGGTCACCATCAAAAATAAATATCCCTTGCCTCGCATTGACCTTCTTTTCGACCAGTTATCTGGAGCCAGAGTGTTCTCCAAAATTGATCTCAGATCTGGCTATCACCAAATAAAAATCCGTCCAGAAGACATTCCTAAAACAGCTTTCACCACCAGATACGGCCTATATGAGTACTTGGTCATGTCCTTTGGCTTGACCAATGCCCCCGCTCATTTCATGTATCTCATGAACTCTGTGTTCATGCCAGAGCTCGATAAATTTGTAGTCGTGTTCATTGACGACATCCTTGTCTATTCAAGAACTCCTGAAGATCACGCCAAGCATCTTCGAATCGTCCTCTCTCGTCTCAGAGATCACCAGCTGTATGCCAAGTTCAGTAAATGCGAATTCTGGCTAGATCGAATTCAATTCCTTGGTCATGTCCTGTCCGCTGAAGGTGTGTCAGTTGACCCTGAAAAAGTGGCAGATATCTTGGATTGGAAGCCACCTACCACTGTCCGCGAAGTTCGCAGCTTCATGGGAATGGCTGGATACTATCGTCGTTTCATCCCAGATTTCTCCAGAGTCGCCAAGCCTATCACAGAGTTGTTGAAAAATTCCGTGGATTTCGTTTGGTCACCAGCCTGTGAGCAAGCCTTCAAGCCCTGAAGAAACTGCTAACTACATCACCAGTCCGAGCTCAACCAGATATCGAGAAACCCTTCGATGTATACTGTGATGCATCTGGTACTAGGTTTGGGCTGTGTTTTGATGCAAGAAGGACGAGTAATCGCTTATGCCTCACGACAGCTTAAGCGACATGAGGAAAACTACCCAACCCATGATCTTGAGCTAGCCGCAGTCGTGCATGCCTTGAAGATTTGGCGTCACTATCTGTTAGGCAGCACCTGCAATATGTATACGGATCACAAGAGCCTAAAGTATATCTTCACTCAAGAAGAATTGATTATGAGGCAGAGAAGATGGCTTGAGTTGATTAAAGATTATGATCTCGAAGTACATTACCATCCTGGTAAGGCAAATGTAGTTGCCGATGCCCTCAGTCGCAAGTCATACTGCAACTGTCTGACACGAAGCCCTATGATCTTTCCTTGTGCCATGAACTTGAAAGGATGGGTATCGAAATGATCTCGCAAGGAAGCTTGAACAATGTCAGCATAGAAACATCCATCAAGGATCAAGTCATTGCTGCTCAAAAGGATAACCCTAGAATCAAGCACATCATCGAAAAGGTCCAGACCAGAAAGGCTGATTGCTTCAGGATCGATGATGTAGGAGTTGTTTGGTTCAAGAACCGTCTAGTAGTTCCCAAGGTGCCTGAATTGAGACAGTTAATCCTTGATGAAGCACACTTGACCAGATTCTCTATTCACCCCGGCAGCAACAAGATGTACCAAGACTTAAAGCAGAGATTCTGGTGGACTAAAATGAAGATTGAGATTGCCCGGTATGTCGCTCAGTGTGATACCTGCCAAAGAGTCAAGGCAGTACACATGAAGCATGGAGGAGAATTGCAACCTTTGTCAGTACCCGCTTGGAAATGGGACGACATTAGTATGGATTTTGTCAATGGACTACCCAAGACCCAGAAAGGTTTTGATTCCATTTGGGTAATCGTGGACCGACTCACTAAGCAAGCTCACTTTCCTGCCAGTGAAGACCAGTTACACCGTCCCCACGTATGCCACTTTGTACAAGAACCACATAGTGAAACTTCATGGCATACCCAAGACCATTGTCTCTGACCGTGGTACCCAGTTTGTCGCTAAGTTTTGGAAAGCGTTCCATACCTCGCTTGGAACCAAGCTCTTGCATAGTACGGCATATCATCCGCAAACAGATGGACAAACTGAGCGAGTCAACCAAGTGCTGGAGGACATGTTGAGAGCCTGCGTCCTTACCTTCGCAGATACTTGGGATGACTGTTTGCCTTTGGCAGAGTTCTCTTATAATAACAGTTACCAAGAGAGCATCAAAATGGCACCCTTTGAAGCACTGTACGGTCGTCGTTGTCGTACGCCCCTCAGTTGGTCTGAGCCCGGAGAAAGAGAATTCTTTGGAGTTGACCTGGTCAAAGATATGGAAGAGAAAGTCAAGCAGATACAGGAGAATATGAAGATTGCCCAATCTCGACAGAAAAGTTACGCTGACAAGAGACGTCGACCTCTGAAGTTTCAAGTTGGAGATTATGTATATCTCAAGGTCTCACCAACCAAAGGAGTCACTCGTTTTGGAGTCAAAGGAAAGTTAGCACCCCGCTACATTGGTCCGTTTGAGATTTTGGAATGTTGTGGCAAGGTAGCTTACAAGCTGAAGTTGCCCGATCATCTCTCCGCTGTCCACAATGTTTTCCATGTCTCCCAACTCAAGAAGTGTCTCAGAGTACCAGAACATGTCGTGGAAGTTGAAGGTGTCGAGCTAGAGCCTGATCTATCCTACGCAGAATATCCAGTTCGCGTGTTGGACCACAAGGATCGCGTTACTCGAAGAACCACCACGAGATGGTACAAAATCCAGTGGAACCAGCACTCTGAAGAGGAAGCCACTTGGGAATCTGAAGACTTCTTAGCAAAGAACTACCCCGACTTTCTCGAATCCCTGTCAATGTAAAGTTTTGCCTTTATCCCTTCTTTGTCCTTTCGTAAGACGTGGAATCTCGGGGCGAGATTTCTTTTAGGGGGGAAGGCTGTAACACCTCTGGTGTTTAGCATGTAATTAACTTGACATATCATCATTATCATCTTTAAGCATCTTGATCATGATTTCATGTGTGTCATTTTATGTGAATTCCCTCTATTGCAAAAACCCTAATTAGCCCACTTCTCTCTACAAGGGCAAAATGGTAATTTCATCTCTGTGACTAGTCTTGTGTAATTCTTGTTCCTTTCGTGTCTTGAAGTTTTGTTGTGTTGGCCAAAGTTCAAAAATCAGAATTTGATTTCAAATCTCTTTGCAAAACCCTGATTTCCAAATCCTGGATTTTATCCCTCTTTTTGTAATTCAAAAATTATTAAAAATTTGGGATTGGTCCAAAAAGCAAAGATGTAGATCTGTCAAGGAGAAACAACTTTGGTATTCACAAGTTTTCAAGTTTCTGTACAAAATTTTGAGTTATCTCAAATTCATTCAAAACCCCAACTTTTGTTCCCTTTTCAGTTTTCAAAATGAATTCAAAAACTATTGAGTTTCAGGAAAAGTGTATAATAGCAAAGTTGTAGGTCTTGACAAATGGAACAACTTTCATATATAAAGATTTTCAAGTTTCAGTTTGAAATCCAGAGTAATTTTGATTTGAATCAAGTTTGAAAAGTGTCCCCTTTATTGTTTCAAATATTGTTCAAAAAATATTTGGAATTTGAAAATGTTCATATTGACAAGTTGTAGATCTCATTTTTCTGAACAACTTTGGTATTTTGAGTTTTTCTGTGCAGTTCAAATTTTGGGAGAAATTTGCAAAGTTCTGAAATCAGCCAAAAGTCAAACCCTAGCCTAGACCCTGTTCATCTTCTCCGGTAGGGGGGGGGGTCCGGCCATGGCCAGCCCGCCGGCGCTGCGCGTGCCGCGCGCCTGGCTGCTCCCCACGCGTCACCAACCTGCCGCCGCTGTCCCCTTGTTCCCTCCGCGCCCGCACGCGAGCGCTGACCCGCGCTCCCGTCCCCTACAGAGCTCTGCGCGCCGCCGCCGCGTGTTCATCGCCGGCGAACACAACGCCCGGAACCCCGAACGCCAAACCGCTGACCCTCGGCCTCACAATCGATTGCGCACGCACTGAGCAAGCCTTATCCTCGCCAGAGCACGCTCCGCCAGCCTCTCGCCGCGGCTTTAAAAGGCCCGACGATGTCGCCGGAGTTCACACCACCTCCGCCACCGTCGCCAGCACTAGCCAGAGCCTCCGCTCTTCTCCCAGCTAGCTCGAAAGCTCCGCCAAGTTCTCGTGAAGCTTTCCCACCCCTCAATTTTACCTCTACCGTCCCCAATCGCCCGGCGTAACCCCGACTTCCCCAACGCCGGCGAAGCGCCGTTGAGCTCGGGTTCGAGAAATTCTCTCTCCCCGGCCATGATCATCCTTCCCCGACCTCTGTTTCTTCTTCCTCGCATCCTTGCGATTCTAACCATGCCTTGGTGATCTCGTATGGTGCTCAGGATCGCCGGAACGCCGTCGCGACGCGGTTCTGCCCGCCGACGACCCCCGCTCCGTCGACCTCCTAGCTCCGGTCATCCCCTCGCCTGCCACCGCGCGTCATCGACTGCGCGGTGAGCTCCTGAACCTCTCCATGCCCTTGGTTTCGGCCGCGAGCCCCTGTCGTGGCCGGAACACCATCACGCCGCCGTCGGGTGACCGCCGGCGGGAGGAAGACGAAGCACAGTGCCGTTTTTCTTTTTCTTCATACATGTGAATAGTATTCAGATTTCATCTTTTTGTGTGATTTTCTGTGTTGATCCAAAAATTCTGAAATTTTGATGGTAGACTCTTTACACCTTGAAGTATTTTATAAAAATATAAACTGACTTTTCCTGCAAAAATTTGAAAATGTAAATTTCCCCTTTTATTGAAAAATGAGGGCTTTGGTATTTTTAGGAGAGTGATTCTATAGCTCCAAAAATCTTGAGATAAAATTTGCAAGCTAGTTATGTCTTGATGAGTCTCTGGTAAAATTTTGAAGGCATTTGGAGCAAGTTGATTTTTGAGCTTTATTTTAATTAAGGAATAGTGCCTTTTGTTAATTAAATGTCTAGATTTAATTGAGCACCTTAATGACCTCCAAAAATTATGAAATTTGTTTTGCCACTATACTTGTACCCTAATGAACTTGTGTGATTAATTTGGTAATTTTTGGAGCACCTTCATAAAATGACCTTTTTAAATAATTAAGAGAAATAGAAAAGGTGATTAGGGTTAGCGTTGAATGCCCTGTGATGTGACTTTTGGATTGCTTGACGTTCATAGACCCATACCCCTCTTGTCTATGATGTTTGTGATGCCTTGCTAGGTCCATACTTAGGCTTAATAAAAGTTGCTTAATTAAATTGTTAATATTGCTAAAAGGGAAAAGTAATCTATTGTCCACTTTAACCACCACTCATACTTTGCAAAGCTATACTCTAGTGTTATCCTATGCACTTTGTTCATACTAGCATTCTCATGAGCATTCATCAGTGCATCCGTATAGTTGACGAAGAAGGCCCTGAAGTCGAGGTAGCCACCGAAGGATCTGTCCCGAGGCAACCCCGAGCTCCGACACCATATACCTACCCCGAGTCTGCTCTTTTTGCCATCCAAGGCAAGCCCCGGTGCATTTAACCCTACCTTGCTTTTATAAGTGTTTTTCTTTAAATGGTTTTGTGTTAAATTATTGCATTAGGTTGATAGGAGTTGAGTGAAATCCTATCGGATGCATTATCTACCTTGACCAATGATACACCCGATACCCGCTTTCAAAAACTATTTGCAAATGCTAGCAATGCTATATGATAGATTTGCAATAAAAATGCCAATTCAAAAGTGTGATCACTTTAGAATATTTATGGGAATTTCTGGTTTACTCCCACTATTGGCTAAGTATCTGATCCGTACCTAGTCAATGGGAAGGAGAGGTTGTCTTTGGTATCGGTGCCGTCATGTTGTAGTCCGGGACTCAACAGTTGACACCGACCGGGACAGGGTTGAAAAAACTGACAGGACCTGTACTCTTGGGTTAGAGTCCCGAGGTGCTTGTTCGTGGCTGGAAAATTTAGGGACCACCTGTATGGGGGCCTGCTGACTAAGACTTGCAACTATTCACATACTACGGAAAGCTTCGGCTCCGGGAATCCTTTATTGGACCGACAACCGCGCACTGGGAGTGGAGAGATGGCGGAAGTAGCATGTACCCACGTGGGTTAAAGTCCCGGATTGGAGTGGTGTACTGTACTTCCGGGTGGCGTAGGACCGGGCCCAATCTTGGAGGAATCGTGGTAGACGAGTTGGCATATGCAAGCTTTGGTGCTACATATGCAGTGTGGATAGGACCCTCAGCTGAGTATTATTTATCCGGATTAACGCTGCTCCTCGGTTATGGAGACTTAGTCACTGACTGTCAACAGGGAGTGGTTCTCAACTAGGAATGTTTTGAAATGTAAAATGAATTCATGAACGATGAAGATTTGAGGAATACCGAATCTTTCAAAAAGAAAATAAGGTTTACAAAAAATGCTTTCTCTGCAAAATACTTGATCTTGCTTAAGCCCTTACCTTGACTACCTAAGCCTGCATTCCTGAGTCTTCTCCCTTTTCTTTAGTCGGGTAAGTCTTGTTGAGTACCTTTGTACTCAGGGTTCTTTTACCCATGTTGCAGGTATGGCAGATCCTCAGTATGCCTTGGACCCTGCTGTGTGACTGTTGTTCAGGAAGAGGCCGATGAGGCCGATGAGTGATTACTCACCCTCGGGCTGGGTGAAGTATCTTATCTTTTAGTTGTTGTCATATGCTACTCTGCCAACTCTATCTATTTGAACTATGGTCTGTAATAACTTCACTTTAATGTTATGTTGAACCCTGGTTTGTAAACTATTGTTATCTAAGTCTTCCGCTATTACTCCGATGTTATTTGTAAAATGTTCAAGAGATTGTACTGAATTGTGAGATGATCCTGCGGACATCGGGCACTGATGTAGCCCAGTGGCGGAACCCGGTCTTAACCTCTTGGCTGTACGGATCGACTGTCAGTGGTTGACAGTGATCAGTGGGCCATGGGATTAGGGCCGTTACGTCACAGGCTCCTCCTCCGCCAACGCCTCTCCCCCCTTTCCCTCCCTCCACAGCCTGGCTCGTGTCGGTCGGGGCCTCGAGGGGCGCAGTCTCCTCGGCCCCAGACACCGGTGGGGCCATGCTCGTCCCAGGCGCTTCCCCCGGAACAGCCGCCGTGGTGGGGGCAAGGGTGGCGCTCCCAACTGGCGCCATCATGGGAGGAGGAGGAGGGGGAGGAGGCAAGTGCCTCAGTAAGCGTGGTAACGGCGGGCTCGATGCCGTGAGCTGAGGCCCCTGAAATACGAGATGACAGTGATATCAGAATCAAGAGGAATGCCTCCACCCATGCGGTCGACGGCGACGCCTCACCAAAATTCGCGACGATCATCTGGCCACCTCGAGCCATGCAGCTCGAGCCTTCTCACCCCAAGCGGCCTCTCTAGCGGGAGGGTGCCATACCTCGAGGTGCTTGTGCCTCGACGGGGCTCGAGGTCTTCGCCTGCTTGGACGCGGCGAGGTCCACCTCCTGGTAGGAGCGCTTCCCCCTGAGGAACCAGAGTGGCATGCATCATCAAAAGTAGAGAGGTCAAGCCTCGCTTCTGACGAGGTCCAAGAAAATTACTCACCCAAAGCGGCGGCTGGGCTTCTTCCCGGATTCGCCGACCCACTCAGGGGCTTCGAGCCCACTTCGCGGCTCGAGCCCTGCGCTTGGGCCGTCTCCACAGGGCTGGGATGGGGGGAGGGCTCCCGACGCCTCCCATGGCTCGACCTCGAGGGAGATCCTCCTTCCGCCCACATCGCGGGAAGGCGACCGCACCTCCCTCGTGCTGTCATCATGGCGCCCGCCCCGGCGCGGGCTCCGGGACTTGCTCCGGCGCTTGGCTGGGGTCGCGCCCTCCCGCATCCGCTTCTGTGTCCCGGCGGCGGTGCGGCGACGGATCTGAGGACGCTCACGCCCCTGGCCACGACGCCCGGGGGCTCCCTCCCCGACGCTCGTGACGGTGCGAGCTCGACGCCTCCTCCGGACGCCCGCCCCTCCGCGGGCTCGACCCCGACCTAGATGGCTCGCGGCGGTCGGACCCGGAGCCCCTCCCGACGTGGTCACTGCCCCTCGAGGCTCGCCTTTCTCGAGACCTCCCGCCTGGGCCGACGCGGGGGCGGCCTCCGTTGGTGCTGTGGCAGAGGCGCTCCGGTTCGGGGCTTCCTCACGACCGGGGGCACGTTCGGCAGAGCTCGACGGACCTTGGGCCCCCGACGAGGCAGGGATCGGCGCCACCTTCCGCGGCTGCGTCCTGCGCGGCCCCTTCGCTGGGGGGACCTCCAGTATGCCCTCCTGCATAGAGGAGCGGTCAGCCTGTCATCAACGACCCCCGGCGCCTTAAGGCGCATCCATCCCCTCGTCGTCGCCCTCCTCCTCATCATCGCTCTCCTCCTCCGAGCTCGAGGAGCTCAGCTCGGGGACCAGTCTCCAGCTGACGGTTGCGATGAGCCTTCGCCAGCCTCTACTCCGAGCCAAGCGACGCAGGTTTTTGTTTTTTCTCTTTCTTTCCTGGCATCCTTGCTTCCTTGTCCTTCTGAGCAGAGAGGCGGCTCACCTGAGTATCCGCGGCGTCCTCCCTCACCGGGGCCTCGCGCGACAAGTAAGCGCCCCCTGCAAAAAGGAAGGAGCGTGACGAGACAAACCACAAGAAGAATACAAAGGGTTCGAAGGAGGAGAAAGGGGAAGAAGGCTCGGGACAGCTCAGCTCGAGGGAGGCTTACCAGGTCGGTGTACTCAGGGATGAACAGCCCCTAGATCGTGATTGACACCCGAGAACGCCCTCGTTCCGAGACAGCCTCTCCTCGGCCATCCTCGACCGATTAAGCGCCTCGAGCTGGCATTCGGCCCCATCTCGTGCATGAGAAGGGGCGGTCCGCCAGCGGGAGAACTCTTCGCTAGTGGAATGCCCAAATGACCGCTTGGACGGTCAACTTCTTCTCATCACCAGCGTCTTCATCATCTTCATCAGTAGGGCAGGTGGCATTGCCTGTCCCGCGACGCCCCAGGTCCACTTCTCCGGGCGTTGGGTGAGGACCCTGCCGGTGTACTGCGGAAAGAGACCACCTTCATTCCGCAGATGAACCAATGGTTGTCCCACCCGGCCTGGTTGGTGGAAAGCTTGTATCGAAGGTATTCCCGGGGACATTGGCCGACGAGGTCCCGGCCCTCGCGGTAATGGCAAGGGAGCCCATGCGCACGAGCCGCCTCCCGCTGGGCTTTAGGGCCTTGATGAAGAGCTCGCCCCGGAAGAGATGGACGAACATCTCCCAGTGCGGCTCCGTCTTCAGGTACCCCTCTCGCACACCGCGGCGAATATGGCAGCGTGCGATGGAGTTGGGGAGAAGTGCTGCAGCTCCACCTCGAAGTGGTGGGCCAGCCCCCGCATGAAGCGCTCGGCGGGACGCCGAGCCCCATACGGTGGTAGCGCGTGAAGCTCACCACATACCCCTCCAGCGGGTGCGGCTCCCGGTGCTCCACCGACGGGATAACCCACCACGCGGGTCCCTCCTCCGGGTTGGGCGCAGAAGCCCCTGGGCCACCAACGAGTCCATCTCGCTCTGCGTCACCTTCGACGGGCTCCAGTCTTCGGCCGGCAGCACTTGTGTCTGGGCCCATGGCGGTGGCGCAGTGCGGACCCGAGCGGCGGACGGGCAGCCGGAAAATCCCCAATCGACTAGCTCGAAGGAGAAGGCGCTTGAAGGCTACGGCGGCGGTGAAGGCAAAGGCAAAGTAAAAGGTCCCTTTTCCCCTCTTTCGATATTTATAAGGGGAGACCCCAACACGCGAGGCGTCCCACGGCGACGGAAAAGGTAACCGCATAGCATTTAATGCGCCCACCTAACACGTCTCGAGCCGGATGCAGGGTACACGCGGCAGCTCTCCATTCGCTCCACTACCCGGGCCAGCCACGACCGTCGCTCCGGCTTCATGTCCGCCGCCCTCCCCGACGTTTTCCGCCTAAAAGCGCGCCCAACGGGCAGAAGGAATCCCAGACGACGGAGGCTTCTTCACGAAGTAAAAACGGGCCCCGGCCCTAAGCCTCGAAGCAGCGAAGGCTGGCCCTCGAAGAGGGTTCGACAGCCGGCTTCGAGCACCCGAGTCAAGGACACCAAGGGCGCCACTCGCGGCATCACTCGAGGGCCAAGCCCTCGAGGCCCCTAACGTGTATCCAAGGCAGGGAGCACGACGTGCAGTGAGATCCCCTTGGAGGGAGGCATCGAGCCACCGGGTCCTATCGAATGGGCCCGCACTCCTGCAACTGAGCACCCATGCTTTATGAGATCGCCTCCGGGCTACAGTCGACCCCTATCGAATGGGCACGAGGTCTCACTTGGATCCCCCGCTACTAGCTCACCGGGAACCTCGATACTCGCCCGCTTGTGGTAGTACGAGGCATCCCCCCTCGCATCCGATCGAAAGGACTCGTGGGATGACAAGCCAGGGCAA
>CM019831.1:75773050-75858937 GCA_009763385.1 Coix lacryma-jobi var. lacryma-jobi | reverse complement strand
GCGAGTTTTTCGGTGCATCAGTGGGAAAAACGGCCCACCAGCGCGAGTTTGCGGCACCGTTCCAACGGAAATGAAAGTGCCAAAAACACACCAAACATGTTTTCGGTCGAACTGAGATGATTGGTTGCGTCCGTTGCGAAAAATTAACGCGAGTTTTTTGGTGCATCAGTGGGAAAAACGGCCGACCGGCGTGAGTTTTAAGGCACCATTCCGACGGAAATGAAAGTGCAAAAACCACCAAACATGAGTTTTGTCAAACAGAGATGATTGGGTGCGTCCATTGCGAAAAATTCAACCGCGAGTTTTTGGCGCATCAGTGGGAAAACGGCTACCTGCGCGAGTTGAGCGCACCGTTCCGACGGAAATGAAAGTGCCAAAAACCCACCAAACATGAGTTTTGGGTCAAATGATATGATTGGGTGTCCATTGCGAAAAATTCAACCGGAGTTTTTCGGTGCATCATGGGTAAAACGGCCACCTCCCGAGTTTTGCGGCACCGTTCCTCCGAAATGAAAGTGCCAAAAACCCACCAAACATGAGTTTTGGGTCAAACAGAGATGATTGGGTGTCCGTTGCGAAAAATTCAACCGTGAGTTTTTCGGTGCATTAGTGGGTAAAACGGCCCTCCTGCGCGAGTTTTGCGGCAACCGTTCTCCGGAAATTGGAAAGTGCAAAAACCCACCAAACATGGTTTTGGGTCCAAAGGGAGATGATTGGGTGCGTCACGTTGCGAAATTCAACAAAATTTTTTCGTGTGCATGCAGAGGGTAAACTGTCCCTCCGCGAGTTTTGCAGCACTGTTCCTCCGAAATGAAAGTGCCAAAACCCACCAAACATGGAGTTTTGGGTCAAACAGAGATGATTGGGTGCATCCGTTGCGAAAAATTCAACCGTGAGTTTTTCGGTGCCTCAGTGGTTCAAACGGCCCTCCTGCGCGAGTTTTGCGGCACCGTTCCTCCAGAAACGAAAGTGCCAAAACCCACCAAATAAGAGTTTGGGTCAAACGAGGATGATTGGGTGGGTCCATTGTGAAAATTCAACAATGATTTTTTTCGGTGCATCAGTGGTTAAACGACCCTCCGTGCGTTCCTCCAAAAATAAAAGTGCCAAAAACCCACCAAACATGAGTTTTGGATCAAACGGAGATGATTGGGTGCATCTGTTGCGAAAAATTCAACCGTGAGTTTTTCGGTGCATCCGTGGGTAAAACGGCCCTCCTGCGCGAGTTTTGCGGGCACCGTTCCTCCGGAAATGAAAGTGCCAAAAACCCACCAACATGAGTTTTGGGTCAAACAGAGATGATTGGGTGCGTCCGTTGCGAAAAATTCAACCGTGAGTTTTCGGTGCATCAGTGGGTAAAACGGCCCTCCTGCGCGAGTTTTGCGGCACCGTTCCTCCCGGAAATGAAAGTGCCGAAAACCCACCAAACATGAGTTTGGGTCCAAATGGAGATGATTGGGTGCGTCCGTTGCGAAAAATTCAACCAAATTTTTTCGGTGCATCAGAGGGTAAAACGGTCCTCCGCGAGTTTTGCGGCACTGTTCCTCCAAAATGAAAGTGCCAAAAACCCACCAAACATGAGTTTGGGTCAAACAGAGATGATTGGGTGCATCCGTTGCGAAAAATTCAACCGTGAGTTTTTCGGTGCATCAGTGGTTAAAACGGCCCTCCTGCGCGAGTTTTGGCTGGCACCGTTCTCCAGAAACGAAAGTGCCAAAAACCCACCAAATAAGAGTTTTGGGTCAAACGAGGATGATTGGGTGGGTCCATTGTGAAAAATTCAACAATGATTTTTTCGGTGCATCAGTGGTTAAAACGACCCTCCGTGCGTTCCTCCAAAAATAAAAGTGCCAAAAACCCACCAAACATGAGTTTTGGATCAAACGGAGATGATAGGGTGCATCTGTTGCGAAAAATTCAACCGTGAGTTATTCGGTGCATCCGTGGGTAAAACGGCCCTCCTGCGCGAGATTTGCGGCACCGTTCCTCCGGAAATGAAAGTGCCAAAAACCCACCAAACATGAGTTTTGGGTCAAACAGAGATGATTGGGTGCGTCCGTTGCGAAAAATTCAACCGTGAGTTTTTCGGTGCATCAGTGGGTAAAACGGCCCTCCTGCGCGAGTTTTGCGGCACCGTTCCTCCGGAAATGAAAGTGCCGAAAACCCACCAAACATGAGTTTTGGGTCAAATGGAGATGATTGGGTGCGTCCGTTGCGAAAAATTCAACCAAAATTTTTTCGGTGCATCAGAGGGTAAAACGGTCCTCCGCGAGTTTTGCGGCACTGTTCCTCCGAAAATGAAAGTGCCAAAAACCCACCAAACATGAGTTTTGGGTCAAACAGAGATGATTGGGTGCATCCGTTGCGAAAAATTCAACCGTGAGTTTTTCGGTGCATCAGTGGTTAAAACGGCCCTCCTGCGCGAGTTTTGCGGCACCGTTCCTCCAGAAACGAAAGTGCCAAAAACCCACCAAATAAGAGTTTTGGGTCAAACGAGGATGATTGGGTGGGTCCATTGTGAAAAATTCAACAATGATTTTTTCGGTGCATCAGTGGTTAAAACGACCCCCCGTGCGCGAGTTTTGCGGCATCGTTCCTCCAAAATAAAAGTGCCAAAAACCACCAAACATGAGTTTGGATCAAACGGAGATGATTGGGTGCATCTGTTGCGAAAAATTCAACCGTGAGTTTTTCGGTGCATCCGTGGGTAAGACGGCCCTCCTGCGCGAGTTTTGCGGCACCGTTCCTCCGAAAATGAAAGTGCCAAAAACCCACCAAACATGAGTTTTGGGCCAAACAGAGATGATTGGGTGCGTCCTTTGCGAAAAATTCAACCGTGAGTTTTTCGGTGCATCAGTGGGTAAAACGGCCCTCCTGCGCGAGTTTTGCGGCACCGTTCCTCCAGAAACGAAAGTGCCAAAAACCCACCAAACAAGAGTTTTGGGTCAAACGAGGATGATTGGGTGGGTCCATTGTGAAAAATTCAACCGTGAATTTTTCGGTGCATCAGTGGTTAAAATGGCCCTTCTGCGTGAGTTTTGCGGCACCGTTCCTCCGGAAATCAAAGTGCCAAAAACCCACCAAACATGAGTTTTGGATGAAACGGAGATGATTGGATGCGTCTGTTGCGAAAAATTCAACCGTGAGTTTTTCGGTGCATCCATGGGTAAAACGGCCCTCCTGCGCGAGTTTTGCGGCACCGTTCTTCCGAAATGAAAGTGTTAAAAACCCACCGAACAAGAGTTTTGGGTCAAACAGAGATGATTGGGTGCGTCCGTTGCGAAAAATTCAACCGTGAGTTTTTCGGTGCATCAGTGGATAAAACGGCCCTCCTGCGCGAGTTTTGCGGCACCGTTCGTCCGGAAATGAATGTGCCAAAAACCCAACAAACAAGAGTTTTGGATCAAACGAGGATGATTGGGTGCGTCCGTTGCGAAAATTCAACCATGAGTTTTTCGGTGCATCAGTGGGTAAAACGGCCCTCCTGCTCGAGTTTTGCGGCACCGTTCCTCCGGAAATGAAAGTGCCAAAAACCCACCAAACATGAGGATTGGGTCAAACCGAGATGATTGGGTGTGTCCGTTGTGAAAAATTCATCAATGATTTTTTCGGTGCATCAGTGGGTAAAACGGTCCTCCTGCGCGAGTTTTGCGGCACCGTTCCTCCAGAAATGAAAGTGTGAAAAACCCACCAAACATGAGTTCTGGGTCAAATGGAGATGATTGGGTGCGTCCCTTGCGAAAAATTCAACAATGAGTTTTTCAGTGCATCAGTGGGTAAAACGGTCCTCCAGCGCGAGTTTTGCGGCACCGTTCCTCCGGAAATGAAAGTGCCAAAAACCCACCAAACATGAGTTTTGGGTCAAACAGAGATGATTGGGTGCGCCCGTTGCGAGAAATTCAACCATGAGTTTTTCGGTGCATCAGTGGTTAAACGGCCCTCCTGCGTGAGTTTTGCGGCACCGTTCCTCCAGAAACGAATGTGCCAAAACCCCCCAAACAAGAGTTTTGGGTCAAACGAGGATGATTGGGTGGGTCCATTGTGAAAAATTCAACCGTGAATTTTTCGGTGCATCAGTGGTTAAAATGGCCATCCTGCGCGAGTTTTGCGGGCACCGTTCCTCCGGAAATGAAAGTGCTAAAAACCCACCAAACATGAGTTTTGGATCAAACCGAGATGATTGGATGCGTCTGTTGCGAAAAATTCAACCGTGAGTTTTTCGGTGCAACCGTGGGTAAAACGGCCCTCCTGCGCGAGTTTTGCGGCACCGTTCCTCCGAAAATGAAAGTGCCAAAAACCCACCAAACATGAGTTTTGGGTCAAACAGAGATGATTGGGTGCGTCCTTTGCGAAAAATTCAACCGTGAGTTTTTCGGTGCATCAGTGGGTAAAACGGCCCACCTGCGCGTGTTTTGCGGCACCGTTCCTCCGGAAATTAAAGTGCCAAAAACCCACCAAACAAGAGTTTTGGGTCAAACGAGGATGATTGGGTGCGTCCGTTGTGAAAAATTCAACCATGACTTTTTCGGTGCATCAGTGGTTTAAAACGGTCCTCCTGCGCGAGTTTTGCGGCACCGTTCCTCCAGAAACGAAAGTGCCAAAAACCCACAAAACAAGAGTTTTGGGTCAAACGAGGATGATTGGGTGGGTCCATTGTGAAAAATTCAACAATGATTTTTTCGGTGCATCAGTGGTTAAAACGACCCCCCGTGCGCGAGTTTTGCGGCATCGTTCCTCCAAAAATAAAAGTGCCAAAAAACCCACCAAACATGAGTTTTGATCAAACGGAGATGATTGGGTGCGTCTGTTGCGAAAAATTCAACCGTGAGTTTTTCGGTGCATCCGTGGGTAAAACGGCCCTCCTACGCGAGTTTGCGGCACCGTTCCTCCGAAAATGAAAGTGCCAAAAACGCACCAAACATGAGTTTTGGAATCAAACGGAGATGATTGGATGCGTCCGTTGCGAAAAATTCAACCGCGAGTTTTTCGGTGCATCCGTGGGTAAACCGGCCCTCCTGCGCGAGTTTTGCGGCACCGTTCCTCCAGAAATGAAGGTGCGAAAAAACCACCAAACATGAGTTTTGGGTCAAATGGAGATGATTGGGTGCGTCCATTGCGAAAAATTCAACCAAAATTTTTTTCAGTGCATCAGTGGGTAAAACGGTCCTGCTGCGCGAGTTTTGCGGCACCGTTCCTCCGGAAATGAAAGTGCCAAAAACCCACCAAACATGAGTTTTGGGTCAAACAGAGATGATTGGGTGCGTCCATTGCAAAAATTCAACCGTGAGTTTTTCGGTGCATCAGTGGTTAAAACGGCCCTCCTGCGCGAGTTTTGCGGCACCGTTCCTCCGGAAATGAAAGTGCCAAAAACCCCCCAAACAAGAGTTTTGGGTCAAATGAGGATGATTGGGTGGGTCCGTTGTGAAAAAATCAACTGTAAATTTTTCGGTGCATCAGTGGTTAAAATGGCCCTCCTGTGCGAGTTTTGCGGCAACGTTCCTCCGGAAATGAAGTGCAAAAAACCCACCAAACATGAGTTTTGGATCAAATGGAGATGATTGGATGCTTCCGTTGCGTAAAATTCAACCGCGAGTTTTTCGGTGCATCAGTGGGAAAAACGGCCCACCGGCGCGAGTTTTGCGGCACCGTTCCTCCGGAAATGAAAGCGCCAAAAACCCACCAAACATGAGTTTTGGGTCAAATGGAGATGATTGGGTGCGTCCGTTGCGAAAAATTCAACCAAAAAGTTTTTCGGTGCATCAGTGGGTAAAACGGTCCTCCTGCGCGAGTTTTGCGGCTCCGTTCCTCCGAAAATAAAAGTGCCAAAAACCCACCAAACATGAGTTCTGGGTCAAACAGAGATGATTGGGTGCGTCCGTTGCGAAAAATTCAACCGTGAGTTTTTCGGTGCATCAGTGGTTAAAACGGCCCCCTGCGCGAGTTTTGCGGCATCGTTCCTCCAAAAATAAAAGTGCCAAAAAGCCACCAAACATGAGTTTTGGATCAAACGGAGATGATTGGGTGCGTCTGATGCGAAAAATTCAACCGTGAGTTTTTCAGTGCATCAGTGGGTAAAACGGCCCTCCTGCGCGAGTTTTGCGGCACCGTTCCTCCGAAAATGAAAGTGACAAAAACCCACCAAAAATGAGTTTTGGGTCAAATGGAGATGATTGGGTGCGTCCGTTGCGAAAAATTCAACCAAAATTTTTTCGGTGCATCAGTGGGTAAAACGGTCCTCCGCGAGTTTTGCGGCACCGTTCCTCCGAAAATGAAAGTGCCAAAAACCCATCAACATGAGTTTTGGGTCAAACAGAGATGATTGGGTGCGTCCGTTGCGAAAAATTCAACCGTGAGTTTTTCGGTGCATCAGTGGTTAAAACGGCCCTCCTGCGCGAGTTTTGCGGCACCGTTCCTCCAGAAACGAAAGTGCCAAAAACCCACCAAACAAGAGTTTTGGGTCAAACGAGGATGATTGGGTGGGTCCATTGTGAAAAATTCAACCGTGAATTTTTCGGTGCATCAGTGGTTAAATGGCCCTCCTGCGTGAGTTTTGCGGCACCGTTCCTCCGGAAATCAAAGTGCCAAAAACCACCAAACATGAGTTTTGGATCAAACGGAGATGATTGGATGCGTCTATTGCGAAAAATTCAACCATGAGTTTTTCGGTGCATCCATGGGTAAAACGGCCCTCCTGCGCAAGTTTTGCGGCACCGTTCCTCCGAAAATGAAAGTGTCAAAAACCCACCAAACATGAGTTCTGGATCAAACGGAGATGATTGGATGCGTCCGTTGCGAAAAATTCAACCGTGAGTTTTTCGGTGCATCAGTGGGTAAAACGGCCCTCCTGCGCGAGTTTTGCGGCACCGTTCGTCCGGAAATGAAAGTGCCAAAACCCACCAAACAAGAGTTTTGGATCAAACGGGGATGATTGGGTGCGTCCGTTGCCAAAAATTCAACCGTGAGTTTTTCGGTGCATCAGTGGGTAAAACGGCCCTCCTGCGCGACTTTTGCGGCACCGTTCCTCCGGAAATGAAAGTGCCAAAAACCCACCAAACATGAGTTTTGGGTCAAACAGAGATGATTGGGTGCGTCTGTTGCGAAAAATTCAACCGTGAGTTTTTCGGTGCATCAGTGGTTAAATCGGCCCTCCTATGCGAGTTTTGCGGCACCGTTCCTTCGGAAATGAAAGTGCCAAAAACCCACCAAACATGAGTTCTGGGTCAAACGGAGATGATTGGATGCGTCCGTTGCGAAAAATTCAACAATGAGTTTTTCAGTGCATCAGTGGGTAAAACGGACCTCCTGCGCGAGTTTTGCGGCACCGTTCCTCCGGAAATGAAAGTGCCAAAAACCCACCAAACATGAGTTTTGGGTCAAACAGAGATGATTGGGTGCGTCCGTTGCGAAAAATTCAATAGTGAGTTTTTCGGTGCATCAGTGGTTAAAATGGCCCTCCTATGCGAGTTTTGCGGCGACGTTCCTCCGGAAATGAAAGTGCCAAAAACCCACCAAACAAGAGTTTTGGATCAAACGGAGATGATTGGATGCTTCTGTTGCGTAAAATTCAACCGCGAATTTTTGGTGCAAGAGTGGGAAAAACGGCCCACCGGCGCGAGTTTTGCGGCACCGTTCCTCCGGAAATGAAAGTGCCAAAAACCCACCAAACATGAGTTTTGGGTCAAACAGAGATGATTGGGTGCGTCCGTTGCGAAAAATTCAACCGTGAGTTTTTCGGTGCATCAGTGGGTAAAACGGCCCTCCTGCGCGAGTTTTGCGGCACCGTTCGTCCGGAAATGAAAGTGCCAAAAACCCACCAAAGAGTTTTGGATCAAACGAGGATCATTGGGTGCGTCCGTTGCGAAAAATTCAACCGTGAGTTTTTCAGTGCATCAATGGGTAAAACGGCCCTCCTGCGCGAGTTTTGCGGCACCGTTCGTCCGGAAATGAAAATGCCAAAAACCCACCAAACAAGAGTTTTGGATCAAACGAGGATGATTGGGTGCGTCCGTTGCAAAAAATTCAACCGTGAGTTTTTCGGTGCATCAGTGGGTAAAACGGTCCTCCTGCGCGAGTTTTGCTGCACCGTTCCTCCCGAAATGAAAGTGCGAAAAACCCACCAAACATGAGTTTTGGTTCAAACATAGATGATTGGGTGCTTTCGTTGTAAAAAATTCAACCGTGAGTTTTTCGATGCATCAGTGGGTAAAACGGCCCTCCTGCACGAGTTTTGCGGCTCCGTTCCTCCGGAAATGAAAGTTGATGCGAACCCGCTAGGGTTTTTGCCCGATCTTTCGATGAGAAACGGGGATAACTCGATTGGTGGATGGAGATGACGTTCACGGCCCGACTACAGCCCTCAAGACCGCGCCTTAGCAACCGATACACCACGTCCAATAGCCGTCACGATCTTGTGGAGCGCGACAACCAGCCCCTAGGGCTCCCGTCCTGCAAGCAATCGAAGAACTAGCAAGAACGAGGAAACAAGCACTGAATTTGCAAGATGAAATTGAAGGTTTCAAACTGAATCTTAATCTACAATGGGGTTCCGAAGACAAGGAGACGGGCGGCTGATCCTGCACGCGCGCCTACAAGCAAGTAGCTAAGGCTAAACTTGATCTAAACAAAACCCAAACCGACCATGGCGGCTATAGAGGGATATAAGTAGATGGATTGACGACCAAAAGAGTGTTGGGGTCGTCCTCCAACCCTAGGACGCGTCCCTAATGGACCCAACTTGATACATGGGCCATAAGCCCAAAATGAGGTGACGCAGCACCCTGGACAGCAAGACCTGTCGACGGTAATTGGATCATTGCCGCTGCTGCCGAACAGATATTGACGTGGGACTTGATTCATATGAAAGTAAACTTGATAAGCTTTCCAACAAGTCCTGAAGCGCCTGAATCCGAATCCGTATGCAACCGTGGTGGCGGTCACAAGTTGGCGCTTTGCTGCAGTCCGAATCCGGCTACCGCGAGTCCTTCTCCCTTTCGGTCTTCTCCTCGGTTCCTAATCAAAAGAAGAGTGCACGCGTTTCCATTGTCTAAACAAGATGGACAAGAGCTTATCATGGAACTCACTTGATGATTAAGTTGACGAGCACGAGCACGAGTAAGAGGGCCAGCTATAGGTTGTGTCGGAGAGGATGTATTGCTGGTGTTAAAGTGCCAAAAACCCACCAAACATGAGTTTTGGGTCAAATGGAGATGATTGGGTGCGTCCGTTGCGAAAAATTCAACGAAAAAGTTTTTCGGTGCATCAGTGGGTAAAACGGTCCACCTGCGCGAGTTTTGCGGCACCGTTCCTCCGAAAATGATAGTGCCAAAAACCCACCAAACATGAGTTTTGGATCAAGCGGAGATGATTGGGTGCGTCCGTTGCGAAAAATTCAACCGTGAGTTTTTCGGTGCATCAGTGGTAAAAACGGCCCTCCTGCGCGAGTTTTGCGGCACCGTTACTCCGGAAATGAAAGTGCCAAAAACCCACCAAACAAGAGTTTTGGGTCAAACGAGGATGATTGGGTGGGTCCGTTGTGAAAATTCAACCGTGATTTTTTCGGTGCATCAGTGGTTAAAATGGCCCTACCGCGCGAGTTTTGCGGCACCGTTCCTCCGGAAATGAAAGTGTCAAAAACCCACCAAACATGAGTTTTGGATCAAACGCATATGATTGGGTGCGTCCGATGCGAAAAATTCAACCGTGAATTTTTCGGTGCATCAGTGGGTAAAACGGCCCTCCTGCGCGAGTTTTGCGGCACCGTTCGTCCAGAAATGAAAATGCCAAAAACCCACCAAACAAGAGTTTTGGATCAAACGAGGATGATTGGGTGCGTCCGTTGCAAAAAAATTCAACCGTGAGTTTTTCGGTGCATCAGTGGGTAAAACGGTCCTCCTGCGCGAGTTTTGCTGCACCGTTCCTCCCGAAATGAAAGTGCGAAAAACCCACCAAACATGAGTTTTGGGTCAAACATAGATGATTGGGTCCTTTCGTTGTAAAAAAATCAACCGTGAGTTTTCCGGTGCATCAGTGGGTAAAATGGCACTCCTGCGCGAGTTTTGCGGCACCGTTCCTCCAGAAATGAAAGTTCCAATAACCCACCAAACATGAGTTTTTGGTCAAATGGGGATGATTGGGTGCGTCCGTTGCGAAAAATTCAACCGTGATTTTTTCGGTGCATCAGTGGTGAAAACAGTCCTCCTGCGCGAGTATTGCGGCACCGTTCCTTCGAAAATGAAATGCCAAAAACCCACCAAACATGACTTTTGGGTCAAACGGAGATGATTCGGTGCGTCCATTGTGAAAAATTCAACCATGAGTTTTCGGTGCATCAGTGGGTAAAACGGCCCTCCTACGCGAGTTTTGCGGCACCGTTCCTCCGGAAATGAAAGTGCCAAAAACCCACCAAACATGAGTTTTGGGACAAACGGAGATGATTGGGTGCGTCCGTTGTGAAAATTTCATCCTTGAATTTTTCGTTGCATCAGTGGTTAAAACGTCCCTCGTGCGCGAGTTTTGCGGCACCGTTCCTCCAGAAATGAAAGTGCCAAAAACCCACCAAACATGAGTTTTGGGTCAAACGGAGATGATTGGGTGCGTCCGTTGTGAAAAAGTCAACCATGAGTTTTTCGGTGCATCAGTGGTTAAAACGGCCCTCCTGCGCGAGTTTTGCAGCACCGTTCCTCCGAAAATGAAAGTGCCAAAAACCCACCAAACATGAGTTTTGGGTCAAATCGGGATGATTGGGTGCGTCCATTGTGAAAGATTCAACTGTGTGTTTTTCGGTGCATCCGTGGGTAAAATGGTCCTCCCATACGAGTTTTTCGGCACCGTTCCTCTGGGAATGAAAGTGCCAAAACCCCAAAACATGAGTTTTGGGTCAAACGGAGTGATTGGGTGTGTCCGTTGTGAAAAATTCAACCGTGAATTTTTCGGTGCATCATTGGTTAAAATGGCCCTCCTGCGCGAGTTTTGCGGCAACGTTCCTCTAGAAATGAAAGTGCCAAAAACCCACCAAACATGAGTTTTGGATCAAACGGAGATGATTGGATGCTTCCGTTGCAAAAAATTCAACCGCGAGTTTTTCGGTGCATCAGTGGGAAAAACGGCCCACCGGCGCGAGTTTTGCGGCACCGTTCCTCCGGAAATGAATGTGCCAAACCCACCAAACATGAGTTTTGGGTCAAATGAAGATGATTCGGTGCGTCCGTTGCGAAAAATTCAACCAAAAAGTTTTTCGGTGCATCAGTGGGTAAAACGGTCCTCCTGCGTGAGTTTTGCGGCACCGTTCCTCCGAAAATGAAAGTGCCAAAAACCCACCAAACATGAGTTTTGGGTCAAACAGAGATGATTGGGTGCGTTCGTTGCGAAAAATTCAACCGTGAGTTTTTCGGTGCATCTGTGGGTAAAATGGCCCTCCTGCACGAGTTTTGCGGCACCGTTCGTCCAGAAATGAAAGTGCCAAAAACCCACCAAACAAGAGTTTTGGATCAAACGAGGATGATTGGGTGCGTCCGTTGCGAAAAATTCAACCGTGATTTTTTCGGTGCATCAATGGGTAAAACGGCCCTCCTGCGCGAGTTTTGCGGCACCGTTCCTCCGGAAATGAAAGTGCCAAAAATCAACCAAACATGAGTTTTGGGTCAAACGGAGATGATTGTGTGCGTCCGTTGTGAAAAATTCAACAATGTGTTTTTCGGTGCATCAGTGGTTAAAACGGCCCTCCTGCGCGAGTTTTGCGGCACCGTTCGTCCGGAAATGAAAGTGCCAAAAACCCACCAAACAAGAGTTTTGGATCAAACGAGGACGATTGGGTGGGTCCGTTGCGAAAAATTCAACCGTGAGTTTTTTGGTGCATCAGTGGTTAAAACGGCCCTCCTGCGCGAGTTTTGCAGCACCGTTCCTCCGGAAATGAAAGTGCCAAAAACCCACCAAACATGTGTTTTGGGTCAAAGGAGATGATTGGGTGCGTCCGTTGCGAAAAATTCAACAATGAGTTTTTCAATGCATCAGTGGGTAAAACGGTCCTCCTGCGCGAGTTTTGCTGCACCGTTCCTCCCGAAATGAAAGTGCGAAAAACCCACCAAACATGAGTTTTGGGTCAAACATAGATGATTGGGTGCTTTCGTTGTAAAAAAATCAACCGTGAGTTTTCCGGTACATCAGTGGGTAAAATGGCACTCCTGCGCGAGTTTTGCGGCACCGTTCCTCCAGAAATGAAAGTGCCAATAACCCACCAAACATGAGTTTTTGGTCAAATGGGGATGATTGGGTGCGTCCGTTGCGAAAAATTCAACCGTGATTTTTTCGGTGCATCAGTGGTGAAAACGGTCCTCCTGCGCGAGTATTGCGGCACCGTTCCTTCGAAAATGAAATGCCAAAAACGCACCAAACATGACTTTTGGGTCAAACGGAGATGATTCGGTGCGTCCATTGTGAAAAATTCAACCATGAGTTTTCGGTGCATCAGTGGGTAAAACGGCCCTCCTGCGCGAGTTTTGCGGCACCGTTCCTCCGGAAATGAAAGTGCCAAAAATCCACCAAACATGAGTTTTGGGTCAAACGGAGATGATTGGGTGCGTCCGTTGTGAAAAATTCAACAATGAGTTTTTCGGTGCATCAGTGGTTAAAACGGCCCTCCTGCGCGAGTTTTGCGGCACCGTTCGTCCGGAAATGAAAGTGCCAAAAACCCACCAAACAAGAGTTTTGGATCAAACGAGGATGATTGGGTGGGTCCGTTGCGAAAAATTCAACCGTGAGTTTTTTGGTGCACCAGTGGTTAAAATGGCCCTCCTGCGCGAGTTTTGCGGCACCGTTCCTCCAGAAATGAAAGTGCCAAAAACCCACCAAACATGTGTTTTGGGTCAAATGGAGATGATTGGGTGCGTCCGTTGCGAAAAATTCAACCAAAAAGTTTTTCGGTGCATCAGTGGGTAAAACGGTCCTCCTGCGCGAGTTTTGCGGCACTGTTCCTCCAGAAATGAAAGTGTCAAAAACCCACCAAACATGAGTTTTGGGTCAAACAGAGATGATTGTGATGAGGACATTAACACCAGCAATACATTCTCTCCGACACAACCTATAGCTGGCCCTCTTACTCGTGCTCGTGCTCGTCAACTTAATCATCAAGTGAGTTCCATGATAAGCTCTTGTCCATCTTGTTTAGACAATGGAAACGCGTGCACTCTTCTTTTGATTAGGAACCGAGGAGAAGACCGAAAGGGAGAAGGACTCGCGGTAGCCGGATTCGGACTGCAGCAAAGCGCCAACTTGTGACCGCCACCACGGTTGCATACGGATTCGGATTCAGGCGCTTCAGGACTTGTTGGAAAGCTTATCAAGTTTACTTTCATATGAATCAAGTCCCACGTCAATATCTGTTCGGCAGCAGCGGCAATGATCCAATTACCGTCGACAGGTCTTGCTGTCCAGGGTGCTGCGTCACCTCATTTTGGGCTTATGGCCCATGTATCAAGTTGGGTCCATTAGGGACGCGTCCTAGGGTTGGAGGACGACCCCAACACTCTTTTGGTCGTCAATCCATCTACTTATATCCCTCTATAGCCGCCATGGTCGGTTTGGGTTTTGTTTAGATCAAGTTTAGCCTTAGCTACTTGCTTGTAGGCGCGCGTGCAGGATCAGCCGCCCGTCTCCTTGTCTTCGGAACCCCATTGTAGATTAAGATTCAGTTTGAAACCTTCAATTTCATCTTGCAAATTCAGTGCTTGTTTCCTCGTTCTTGCTAGTTCTTCGATTGCTTGCAGGACGGGAGCCCTAGGGGCTGGTTGTCGCGCTCCACAAGATCGTGACGGCTATTGGACGTGGTGTATCGGTTGCTAAGGCGCGGTCTTGAGGGCTGTAGTCGGGCCGTGAACGTCATCTCCATCCACCAATCGAGTTATCCCCGTTTCTCATCGAAAGATCGGGCAAAAACCCTAGCGGGTTCGCATCAGATTGGGTGCGTCTGTTGTGAAAAATTCAACCGTGAGTTTTTTGGTGTATCAGTGGTTAAAACGGCCCTCCTGTGCGAGTTTTGCGGCACCGTTCCTTCGGAAATGAAAGTGCCAAAAACCCACCAACCATGAGTTCTGGGTCAAACGGAGATGATTGGATGCGTCTGTTGCGAAAAATTCAACAATGAGTTTTTCAGTGCATCAGGTGGTAAAACGGTCCTCCTGCGCGAGTTTTGCGGCACCGTTCCTCCGGAAATGAAAGTGCCAAAAACCCACCAAACATGAGTTCTGGGTCAATTGGAGATGATTGGGTGCGTCCGTTGCGAAAAATTCAACAGTGAGTTTTTCGGTGCATCAGTGGTTAAAACGGTCCTCCTGCGCGAGTTTTGCGGCACCGTTCCTACGGAAATGAAAGTGCCAAAAACCCACCAAACAAGAGTTTTGGGTCAAACGAGGATGATTGGGTGGGTCCGTCGTGAAAAATTCAACCGTGATTTTTTCGGTGCATCAGTGGTTAAAATGGCCCTACCGCGCGAGTTTTGCGACACCGCTCCTCCGGAAATGAAAGTGTCAAAAACCCACCAAACATGTGTTTTGGATCAAACGCATATGATTGGGTGCGTCCGATGCGAAAAAATCAACCGTGAATTTTTCGGTGCATCAGTGGGTAAAACGGCCCTCCTGCGCGAGTTTTGCGGCACCGTTCGTCCGGAAATGAAAATGCCCAAAACCCACCAAACAAGAGTTTTGGATCAAACGAGGATGATTGGGTGCGTCCGTTGCAAAAAATTCAACCGTGAGTTTTTCGGTGCATCAGTGGGTAAAACGGCCCTCCTACGCTAGTTTTGCGGCATCGTTCCTCCGGAAATGAAAGTGCCAAAAACCAACCAAACATGAGTTTTGGGTCAAATGGAGATGATTGGGTGCGTCCGTTCCGAAAAATTCAACCAAAATTTTTTCGGTGCATCAGTGGGTAAAACGGTCCTCCTATGCGAGTTTTGCGGCACCGTTCCTTCGGAAATGAAAGTGCCAAAAACCCAACAAACATGAGTTTTGGGTCAAACGAGGATGATTGGGTGGGTCCGTTGTGAAAAATTCAACCGTGAATTTTTCGGTGCATCAGTGGTTAAAATGGCCCTCCTGCGCGAGTTTTGCGGCAACGTTCCTCCGGAAATGAAAGTGCCAAAAACCCACCAAACATGAGTTTTGGATCAAACGGAGATGATTGGATGCTTCCGTTGCATAAAATTCAACCGCGAGTTTTTCGGTGCATCAGTGGGAAAAACGGCCCACCGGCGCGAGTTTTGCAGCACCGTTCCTCCGAAAATGAATGTGCCAAACCCACCAAACATGGGTTTTGGGTCAAATGGAGATGATTGGGTGCGTCCGTTGCGAAAAAATCAACCAAAAAGTTTTTCGGTGCATCAGTGGGTAAAATGGTCCTCCTGCGCGAGTTTTGCGGCACCGTTCCTCCGAAAATGAAAGTGCCAAAAACCCACCAAACATGAGTTTTGTGTCAAACAGAGATGATTGGGTGCGTCCGTTGCAAAAAATTCAACCGTGAGTTTTTCGGTGCATCAGTGGGTAAAACGGCCCTCCTGCACGAGTTTTGCGGCACCGTTCGTCCTGAAATGAAAGTGCCAAAAACCCACCAAACAAGAGTTTTGGATCAAACGAGGATGATTGGGTGCGTCCGTTGCGAAAAATTCAACCATGAGTTTTTCGGTGCATCAATGGGTAAAATGGCCCTACCGCGCGAGTTTTGCGGCACCGTTCCTCCGGAAATGAAAGTGCCAAAAGCCCAACAAACATGAGTTCTGGGTCAAATGGAGATGATTGGGTGCGTCCGTTGCGAAAAATTCAACAGTGAGTTTTTCGGTGCATCAGTGGTTAGAACGGTCCTCCTGCGCGAGTTTTGCGGCACCGTTCCTACGGAAATGAAAGTGACAAAAACCCACCAAACAAGAGTTTTGGGTCAAACGAGGACGATTGGGTGGGTCCGTTGTGAAAAATTCAACCGTGATTTTTTCGGTGCATCAGTGGTTAAAATGGCCCTACCGCGCGAGTTTTGCGGCACCGTTTGTCCGGAAATGAAAGTGCCAAAAACCCACCAAACAAGAGTTTTGGATCAAACGAGGATGATTGGGTGCGTCCGTTGCGAAAAATTCAACCATGAGTTTTTCGGTGCATCAATGGGTAAAACGGCCCTCCTGCGCGAGTTTTGCGGCACTGTTCCTCCGGAAATGAAAGTGCCAAAAATCCACCAAACATGAGTTTTGGGTCAAACGGAGATGATTGGGTGCGTCCGTTGTGAAAAATTCAACAATGAGTTTTTCGGTGCATCAGTGGTTAAAACGGCCCTCCTGCGCGAGTTTTGCGGCACCGTTCGTCCGGAAATGAAAGTGCCAAAAACCCACCAAACAAGAGTTTTGGATCAAACGAGGATGATTGGGTGGGTCCGTTGCGAAAAATTCAACCGTGAGTTTTTTGGTGCACCAGTGGTTAAAACGGCCCTCCTGCGCGAGTTTTGCGGCACCGTTCCTCCGGAAATGAAAGTGCCAAAAACCCACCAAACATGTGTTTTGGGTCAAATGGAGATGATTGGGTGCGTCCGTTGCGAAAAATTCAACCAAAAAGTTTTTCGGTGCATCAGTGGTTAAAATGGCCCTCCTGCGCGAGTTTTGCGGCACCGTTCCTCCGGAAATGAAAGTGCCAAAAACCCACCAAACATGAGTTCTGGGTCAATTGGAGATGATTGGGTGCGTCCGTTGCGAAAAATTCAACAGTGAGTTTTTCGGTGCATCAGTGGTTAAAACGGTCCTCCTGCGCGAGTTTTGCGGCACCGTTCCTACGGAAATGAAAGTGCCAAAAACCCACCAAACAAGAGTTTTGGGTCAAACGAGGATGATTGGGTGGGTCCGTCGTGAAAAATTCAACCGTGATTTTTTCGGTGCATCAGTGGTTAAAATGGCCCTACCGCGCGAGTTTTGCGACACCGTTCCTCCGGAAATGAAAGTGTCAAAAACCCACCAAACATGTGTTTTGGATCAAACGCATATGATTGGGTGCGTCCGATGCGAAAAATTCAACCGTGAATTTTTCGGTGCATCAGTGGGTAAAACGGCCCTCCTGCGCGAGTTTTGCGGCACCGTTCGTCCGGAAATGAAAATGCCCAAAACCCAGCAAACAAGAGTTTTGGATCAAACGAGGATGATTGGGTGCGTCCGTTGCAAAAAATTCAACCGTGAGTTTTTCGGTGCATCAGTGGGTAAAACGGCCCTCCTACGCTAGTTTTGCGGCATCGTTCCTCCGGAAATGAAAGTGCCAAAAACCAACCAAACATGAGTTTTGGGTCAAATGGAGATGATTGGGTGCGTCCGTTCCGAAAAATTCAACCAAAATTTTTTCGGTGCATCAGTGGGTAAAACGGTCCTCCTATGCGAGTTTTGCGGCACCGTTCCTTCGGAAATGAAAGTGCCAAAAACCCAACAAACAAGAGTTTTGGGTCAATCGAGGATGATTGGGTGGGTCCGTTGTGAAAAATTCAACCGTGAATTTTTCGGTGCATCAGTGGTTAAAATGGCCCTCCTGCGTGAGTTTTGCGGCAACGTTCGTCCGGAAATGAAAGTGCCAAAAACCCACCAAACATGAGTTTTGGATCAAACGGAGATGATTGGATGCTTCCGTTGCATAAAATTCAACCGCGAGTTTTTCGGTGCATCAGTGGGAAAAACGGCCCACCGGCGCGAGTTTTGCGGCACCGTTCCTCCGAAAATGAATGTGCCAAACCCACCAAACATGAGTTTTGGGTCAAATGGAGATGATTGGGTGCGTCCGTTGCGAAAAATTCAACCAAAAAGTTTTGGGTCAAAGGAGATGATTGAGTCCATCCGTTGCGAAAAATTCAACCGCGAGTTTTTTGGTGCATTAGTGGGAAAAACGACCCACCGGCACGAGTTTTGCGGCATCGTTCCGACGGAAATGAAAGTGCCAAAAACCCACCAAACATGTGTTTCGGGTCAAACTCCGATGATTGGGTGCGTCTGTTGCGTAAAATTGAACTGCTAGTTTTTCGGTGCATCAGTGGGAAAAACGGCCCACCGACGCGAGTTTTAAGGCACCGTTCCATCGGAAATGAAAGTGCCAAAAACCCACCAAATGTGAGTTTTGGGTCAAAGGAGATGATTGAGTGCATCCGTTGCGAAAAATATAACCGCGAGTTTTTCGGTGCATCAGTGGGAAAAACAGCCCACCAGCGCGAGTTTTGCGGCACCGTTCCGACGGAAATGAAAGTGCCAAAAACACACCAAACATGAGTTTTCGGTCAAACTGAGATGATTGGTTGCGTCCGTTGCGAAAAATTCAAGCGCGAGTTTTTTGGCGCATCAGTGGTTAAAACGACTGACCGGCGTGAGTTTTAAGGCACCATTCCGACGGAAATGAAAGTGCCAAAAACCAACCAAACATGAGTTTTGGGTCAAACAGAGATGATTGGGTGCGTCCATTGCGAAAACTTCAACCGCGAGTTTTTTGGAAGAACGGCCACCTGCGCGAGTTGAGCGGCACCGTTCCGACGGAAATGAAAGTGCCAAAAACCCACCAAACATGAGTTTTGGGTCAAACTGATATGATTGGGTGCGTCTGTTGCGAAAAATTCAACTGCGAGTTTTTCGGTGCATCGGACGAAAAAACGGCCCACTCGCGCGAGTTTTGCGGCACCGTTCCGCCAGAAATGAAAGTACCAAAACCCAACCAAACATGAGTTTTCGGTCAAACCGAGATGATTGGCTGCGTCCGTTGCAAAAAATTCAGACGCGAGTTTTTTGGCGCATCAGTCGGAAAAACGGTCGACCGGCGTGAGTTTTAAGGCACCGTTCCGACGAAAATGAAAGTGCCAAATACCCACCAAACATGAGTTTTGGGTCAAACTGAGATGATTGGGTGCGTCCATTGTGAAAAATTCAACCGCGAGTTTTTTGGTGCATTAGTGGGAAGAACGGCCATCGGCGCGAGTTTAGCGACACCGTGCCGACGGAAATGAAAGTGCCAAAAACCCACCAAACATGAGTTTTGGGTCAAACTGAGATGATTGGGTGTGTCTGTTGCGAAAAATTAAACTGCGAGTTTTTTGGTGCATCAGTGGGAAAAACGGCCCAGCGGCGCGAGTTTTAAGGCACCGTTCCGACGGAAATTAAAGTGCCAAAAACCACCAAACAAGAGTTTTGGGTCAAACTGAGATGATTGGGTGTGTCTGTTGCGAAAAATTAAACTGCGAGTTTTTTGGTGCATCAGTGGGAAAAACGGCCCAGCGGCGCGAGTTTTAAGGCACTGTTCCGACGGAAATTAAAGTGCCAAAAACCACCAAACAAGAGTTTTGGGTCAAACTGAGATGATTGGGTGTGTCTGTTGCGAAAAATTAAACTGCGAGTTTTTTGGTGCATCAGTGGGAAAAATGGCCCAGCGGCGCGAGTTTTAAGGCACTGTTCCGACGGAAATGAAAGTGTCAAAAACCCACCAATCATTAGTTTTCAGTCAAACCGAGATGATTGGGTGCGTCCGTTGCTAAAAAATCAACCGCAAATTTTTCGGCGCATCAGTGGGAAAAACGGCTAACAGGCGTGAGTTTTAAGGCAGCGTTCCGACGGAAATGAAAGTGCCAAAAACCCACCAAACATGAGTTTTGGGTCAAATTGAGATGATTGGGTGCGTCCATTGCGAAAAATTCAACCGCGAGTTTTTTGGTGCATCAATGGCAAGAACAGCCACCAGCGCGAGTTTAGCGGCACCGTTCCGACGAAAATGAAAGTGCCAAAAATCCACCAAACATGAGTTTTGGGACAAACGGAGATGATTGACTGCGTCCGTTGTGAAAAATTCAACCACGAGTTTTTCGGTGCATTAGTGGGAAAAACGGCCCACCGACGCGAGTTTTGCGGCACCCTTCCGACGGAAATAAAAATTCCAAAACCCCACCAAACATGAGTTTTCAGTCAAACCGAGATGATTGGCTGCGTCTGTTGCAAAAAATTCAGACGCGAGTTTTTTGGCGCATCAGTGGGAAAAATGGTCGACCGGCGTGAGTTTTAAGGCACCGTTCCGACCATAATGAAAGTGCCAAATACCCACCAAACCTGAGTTTTGGGTCAAACTGAGATGATTGGGTGTGTCCATTGCGAAAAATTCAACCGCAAGTTTTTTGGTGCATCAGTGGGTAGAACGGCCACCGGCGCGAGTTTAGCGACACCGTGCCGACAGAAATGAAAGTGCCAAAAACCCACCAAACATGAGTTTTGGGTCAAACTAGGATGATTGGGTGTGTCTGTTGTGAAAAATTAAACTGCGAGTTTTTTGGTGCATCAGTGGGAAAAATGGCCCAACGGCGCGAGTTTTAAGGCACTGTTCCGACGGAAATTAAAGTGCCAAAAACCACCAAACAAGAGTTTTGGGTCAAAGGAGATGATTGAGTGCATCCGTTGCGAAAAATTCAACCGCGAGTTTTTCGGTGCATCAGTGGGAAAAACGGCCCACCAGCGCGAGTTTTGCGGCACCGTTCCGACGGAAATGAAAGTGCCAAAAACACACCAAACATGAGTTTTCGGTCAAACGGAGATGATTGGTTGCGTCCGTTGCGAAAAATTCATGCGCGAGTTTTTTGGCGCATCAGTGGGAAAAACGGCCGATCGGCGTGAGTTTTAAGGCACCATTCCGACGGAAATGAAAGTGCCAAAAACCAAGCAAACATGAGTTTTGGGTCAAACAGAGATGATTGGGTGCATCCATTGCGAAAAATTCAACCGCGAGTTTTTTGGTGCATCAGTGGGAAGAACGGCCACCTGCGCGAGTTGAGCAGCACCGTTCCGACGGAAATGAAAGTGCCAAAAACCCACCAAACATGAGTTTTGGGTCAAATTGATATGATTGGGTGCGTCTGTTGCGAAAAATTCAACTGCGAGTTTTTCGGTGCATCGGACGAAAAAACGGCCCACTCGCGCGAGTTTTGCGGCACCGTTCCGCCAAAAATGAAAGTACCAAAACCCAACCAAACATGAGTTTTGTGTCAAACGGAGATGATTGGGTGCGTCCGTTGCAAAAAATTCAACCCCAAGTTTTTTGGTGCATCAGTGGGAAAAACGACCCACCGGCCCGAGTTTTAAGGCACCGTTCCGACGGAAATGAAAGTGCCAAAAACCCACCAAACATGACTTTTGGGTCAAACGAAGATGATTGAGTGCGTCCGTTGCGTAAAGTTGAACCGCGAGTTTTTCGGTGCATCAGTGGGAAAAACGGCCGACCGACGTGAGTTTTAAGGCACCGTTCCGACAGAAATGAAAGTGCCAAAAACCCACCAAACATGAGTATTGGGTCAAACTGAGATGATTAGGTGCGTCCATTGCGAAAAATTCAACCGTGAGTTTTTCGGTGCATCAGTGTGAAAAACAGCCCTCTCGCGAGTTTTACGACACCGTTCCGACGGAAATAAAAGTGCCAAAAACCCACCAATCATGAGTTTTTAGTCAAACCGAGATGATTGGGTGCGTCCGTTGCGAAAAAATCAACCGTAAGTTTTTCGGCGCAACAGTGGGAAAAACGGCTAACCGGCATGAGTTTTAAGGCACCGTTCCGACGGAAATGAAAGTGCCAAAAACCCACCAAACATGAGTTTTGGGTCATATTGAGATGATTGGGTGCGTCCATTGCGAAAAATTCAACCGCGAGTTTTTTGGTGCATCAATGGCAAGAACGGCCACCAGCGCGAGTTTAGCGGCACCATTCCGATGGAAATGAAAGTGCCAAAAACCCACCAAACATGAGTTTTGGGTCAAACGGAGATGATTGAGTGCGTCCGTTGCGAAAAATTCAACAGCGAGTTTTTTGGTGCATTAGTGGGAAAAACGGCCCACCGACGCGAGTTTTGCGGCACGGTTCCGACGGAAATGAAAGTGCCAAAACCCCACCAAACATGAGTTTTCGGTCAAACCGAGATGATTGGCTGCGTCCGTTGCAAAAAATTCAGACGCGAGTTTTTTGGCGCATCAGTCGAAAAAACGGTCGACCGGCGTGAGTTTTAAGGCACCGTTCCGACGAAAATGAAAGTGCCAAATACCCACCAAACATGAGGTTTGGGTCAAACTGAGATGATAGGGTGCGTCCATTGCAAAAAATTCAACCGCGAGTTTTTTGGTGCATCAATGGCAAGAACAGCCACCAGCGCGAGTTTAGCGGCACCGTTCCGACGAAAATGAAAGTGCCAAAAACCCACCAAACATGAGTTTTGGGACAAACGGAGATGATTGAGTGCGTCCGTTGTGAAAAATTCAACCACGAGTTTTTTGGTGCATTAGTGGGAAAAACGACCCACCGACGCGAGTTTTGCGGCACCGTTCCGACGGAAATAAAAGTTCCAAAACCCCACCAAACATGAGTTTTCAGTCAAACCGAGATGATTGGCTGCGTCCGTTGCAAAAAATTCAGACGCGAGTTTTTTGGCGCATCAGTGGGAAAAATGGTCGACCGACGTGAGTTTTAAGGCACCGTTCCGACCATAATGAAAGTGCCAAATACCCACCAAACATGAGTTTTGGGTCAAACTGAGATGATTGGGTGCGTCCATTGCGAAAAATTCAACCGCAAGTTTTTTGGTGCATCAGTGGGTAGAACGGCCACCGGCGCGAGTTTAGCGACACCGTGCCGACAGAAATGAAAGTGCCAAAAACCCACCAAACATGAGTTTTGGGTCAAACTGAGATGATTGGGTGTGTCTGTTGCGAAAAATTAAACCGTGAGTTTTTTGGTGCCTCAGTGGGAAAAATGGCCCAGCGGCGCGAGTTTTAAGGCACTGTTCCGACGGAAATGAAAGTGTCAAAAACCCACCAATCATTAGTTTTCAGTCAAACCGAGATGATTGGGTGCGTCCTGATGAGGACATTAACACCAGCAATACATCCTCTCCGACACAACCTATAGCTGGCCCTCTTACTCGTGCTCGTGCTCGTCAACTTAATCATCAAGTGAGTTCCATGATAAGCTCTTGTCCATCTTGTTTAGACAATGGAAACGCGTGCACTCTTCTTTTGATTAGGAACCGAGGAGAAGACCGAAAGGGAGAAGGACTCGCGGTAGCCGGATTCGGACTGCAGCAAAGCGCCAACTTGTGACCGCCACCACGGTTGCATACGGATTCGGATTCAGGCGCTTCAGGACTTGTTGGAAAGCTTATCAAGTTTACTTTCATATGAATCAAGTCCCACGTCAATATCTGTTCGGCAGCAGCGGCAATGATCCAATTACCGTCGACAGGTCTTGCTGTCCAGGGTGCTGCGTCACCTCATTTTGGGCTTATGGCCCATGTATCAAGTTGGGTCCATTAGGGACGCGTCCTAGGGTTGGAGGACGACCCCAACACTCTTTTGGTCGTCAATCCATCTACTTATATCCCTCTATAGCCGCCATGGTCGGTTTGGGTTTTGTTTAGATCAAGTTTAGCCTTAGCTACTTGCTTGTAGGCGCGCGTGCAGGATCAGCCGCCCGTCTCCTTGTCTTCGGAACCCCATTGTAGATTAAGATTCAGTTTGAAACCTTCAATTTCATCTTGCAAATTCAGTGCTTGTTTCCTCGTTCTTGCTAGTTCTTCGATTGCTTGCAGGACGGGAGCCCTAGGGGCTGGTTGTCGCGCTCCACAAGATCGTGACGGCTATTGGACGTGGTGTATCGGTTGCTAAGGCGCGGTCTTGAGGGCTGTAGTCGGGCCGTGAACGTCATCTCCATCCACCAATCGAGTTATCCCCGTTTCTCATCGAAAGATCGGGCAAAAACCCTAGCGGGTTCGCATTAGTTGGTAATCAGAGCAAGGTTCTTCGGTGAGAGACTTCTAATCCATTGCTGTTTTTAATTAATTTCCTATAGTCCAGAAAAGCCAAAAAAAATATAGTAGATTAGTTTTTCCATAATCCTATTAAACCTTTGTGCCTTGGCTAGTACCGTTTAGTTAGGGCTTGTTGAATTTGCGTTGCTTCGGTTTGTGTCGAGTTGCTGGTCTTAGTGTCTAGTCCTTTAGAGTTTCGAGTTCTTGTCACCATCTATACACAGCCGAGTATTACCATATCTTCTCTCTGTCGAATCTGTTGTGAAGTCGGAATTGAACTGTCTGTGGTCTTGGTCCGGATCGAGTTGAGTTCCAATCTGAGTTCCACCAACGTGATAAAAAAAAGGAAACCGAGTAGAACTCGGCAATAGGTGGAATCCGTTTGTGGTTGGTTCTGAGTGGAAACCGAGTAGAACTTGGAGTCCGCTTGTTAATATATCCTGAACTCCGTCTACGTGAGTCCTTCTGTGATTCCAAAAGAAAGATAACTCCATACTTGTTCGGCCTTACTCTAGAGAGAGAGAGAGAGAGAGAGAGAGTATCTTCTTCTTACCGGAATACCCCTGTACTTTCGGAAAAAGTGTGTGTACCGAATTGCTCCTTTGTATTCTTTTGTTCATATAATCAGTTTTTGAGGTTGCCCAAAAAAAAAAAAAAAAAAAAAGAAAAGAAAAAAAAAAGAGAAAAGAGTCAAAAGAAAAGGGGCTGTTTTTCATATTGATTTTAGGTTTGTTCCACCTTGTTTTCAGGGGTGTGCTGTGGTTTTCCTTTGTGTCCAGGCTCGCGTCTCTAGCACGGTCTAGCCTAGGACCAGCACAGTACCGTCGTCGAACGTTTATTCAGCTCGCCTTTATAACTAACGTGCTGCTAGTTCGTTCCTTGTTTCAGCCCACCTATAGCTCCACATACTCTACAGCTTGACAGGTCTTGTGCCGCAGCACCGATACACTTCATCCATTGCTGAAGACTTGTTGGTAGACGACCCCTCCTGTCAAGCAAGGTAAGAATTGGTAAGAACTTGTGTAACAAGTTGAGTGTGAGAGACTTGCTGTAGCTACATCCTAGTAGTTGTAGGGCTTTTATTTCTTCACTTGCCTTTCTTGTTGTCTTTGTTTTTGAACCATGACAGGGGGAGATGATGATAACGAAACACTACATACACCACGCACTAAGGGCATCATACAGCATTTTGAAAGGAAGGTGAAGCTGCACACAGAGGGACTTGATACTGACTTGCAGGTGACAAATGAAAAGCTGGGGCAGTTGGAGGCTACGCAGATGGCCACAAACAACAAGCTTACAAGTTTGGAGGAATCCGTTGCTAGTGTGGATAAAAGCCTTGCTGCTCTTCTAAGGCGATTTGATGACTTCCACACCGAAGATAAAGAGAAGCATAAAGAAGAAAAGGAGGGAGATCGAGAGCACGGTAGTCATGAAGATGACTACACTGCTGATACTGAGCATGATGATCCAGACGCTCGTGATCGACGACGCCTACGTCACAACCGTAGAGGTATGGGTGGCAACCGCCGACGCGAGGTACACAATAATGATGATGCTTTCAGTAAGATTAAATTTAAGATACCTCCTTTTGATGGTAAATATGACCCTGATGCCTACATTACTTGGGAGATTGCTGTTGATCAAAAGTTTGCATGTCATGAATTTCCTGAGACTACACGTGTTAGGGCTGCTACTAGTGAGTTTACAGATTTTGCTTCTGTTTGGTGGATAGAATATGGCAAGAAAAATCCTAATAACTTACCTAGAACTTGGGATGCGCTGAAACGAGCCATGAGAGCTAGATTTGTTCCATCTTACTATGCCCGTGATATGATAAATAAGTTGCAGCAATTGAGACAAGGTGCTAAAAGTGTAGAAGAATATTATCAGGAATTACAAACGGGTATGTTGCGTTGTAACCTAGAGGAGGATGAGGAACCGGCTATGGCTAGATTTTTGGGTGGGTTAAATCGGGAAATTCAGGACATCCTCGCTTACAAGGAATACAATAGTGTAACCCGTTTGTTTCATCTTGCTTGTAAAGCTGAAAGGGAAGTGCAGGGACGACGTGCTAGCGCAAGGACTAATATTTCTGCAGGGAAGGCTAATTCATGGCAGCAACGCATGACTACAACTCCATCTACACGTATGTCTACTCCATCATCTAGTGACAAGACTCGAGCTGCTCCCACAAATTCAGTTGCAAAGACGATGCAAAAGCCTGCTGCGAGTACTTCATCCGTGGCATCGACGGGTAGAACAAGCAACATACAATGTCACCGGTGCAAGGGATATGGACACATGATGCGTGATTGTCCAAACAAGCGAGTTATGATTGTCAAAGATGATGGTGAGTGCTCATCTGCTAGTGATTTTGATGAAGACACGCTTGCACTGCTTGCGACTGACCATGCAGGTAATGAAGAACAAATAGAAGAACATATTAATGCAGGTGAAGCGGACCACTATGAAAGCTTGATCGTGCAGCGAGTGCTTAGTGCACAAATGGAGAAGGCGGAGCAAAATCAGCGACATATTTTATTCCAAACAAAGTGTGTCATCAAAGAGCGTTCCTGCCGCATGATCATTGATGGAGGTAGCTGCAACAACTTGGCAAGCAGCGATATGGTGCAGAAACTTGCCCTCAACACCAAACCACACCCGCATCCCTACTACATCCAATGGCTGAACAACAGTGGTAAGGCAAAGGTAACTAGACTTGTGAGAATCAATTTTTCCATCGGATCCTACAAAGATATTGTTGAATGTGATGTTGTGCCTATGCAAGCTTGTAACATTCTGCTAGGTAGACCTTGGCAATTTGATAGAGATTCTATGCATCATGGTAGATCAAATCAGTATTCTTTTCTATACCATGATCGCAAAATTGTGCTGCATCCTATGTCCCCTGAAACTATTATGCAAACTGATGTTGCAAGGGCTACTAAAGCAAAGAGCGAGAGCAATAAAAATGATAAATCTGTAATTGGTAACAAAGATGAGATAAAACTGAAAGGACGTTGTATGATAGCTACCAAATCAGATATTAATGAGTTCAATGCATCCACTTCTGTTGCTTATGCTTTGATATGCAAGGATGCTTTGATTTCAATTGAGGATATGCAATGTTCTTTGCCCCCTGCTGTTGCTAACGTTTTGCAGGAGTATTCCGATGTGTTTCCAAGTGCGGTACCAGCGGGGCTGCCACCACTACGCGGGATTGAGCACCAAATTGATCTTATTCCTGGTGCATCTTTGCCAAACCGTGCGCCATACAGGACAAACCCGGAAGAAACAAAGGAAATTCAGCGACAAGTGCAAGAACTACTGGACAAAGGTTATGTGCGAGAATCCCTTAGCCCTTGTGCTGTTCCAGTAATTTTAGTGCCTAAGAAAGATGGAACATGGCGTATGTGTGTTGATTGTAGAGCTATTAATAATATCACCATTCGATATCGACACCCTATTCCACGATTAGATGATATGCTAGATGAACTGAGTGGTGCTGTTGTGTTTTCAAAAGTTGATTTACGTAGTGGCTACCACCAGATTCGTATGAAATTGGGAGATGAATGGAAAACTGCTTTCAAAACTAAGTTCGGTTTATATGAGTGGTTAGTCATGCCTTTTGGGTTAACTAATGCACCTAGTACTTTCATGAGATTAATGAACGAGGTTTTGCGTGCTTTCATTGGGAAATTTGTTGTCGTATATTTTGATGATATATTAATTTACAGCAAATTATTGGATGAACATCTTGATCATTTACGTGCTGTTTTTAATGCACTACGCGAGGCACGCTTATTTGGTAACCTTGAGAAGTGCACCTTTTGCACCGATCGAGTGTCTTTTCTTGGTTATGTTGTAACTCCACAGGGAATTGAGGTTGATCAAGCCAAGGTGGAAGCTATACAGGGATGGCCTGTCCCAAAGACTATCACCCAGGTGCGGAGTTTCCTAGGACTTGCTGGATTCTATCGCCGTTTTGTGAAGGATTTCAGCACCATTGCTGCACCATTGAATGAGCTTACCAAGAAGGGGGTGCCTTTTGAGTGGGGCAAAACACAAGAGAATTCATTCGACATGTTGAAAGATAAGTTAACTCACGCGCCTCTCCTACAACTTCCTGATTTTAATAAGACTTTTGAGCTTGAATGTGATGCTAGTGGAATTGGTCTGGGAGGTGTTTTGTTACAAGAGGGAAAGCCTATTGCATATTTTAGTGAGAAATTGAGTGGGCCTGTTCTCAATTATTCTACTTATGATAAAGAACTCTATGCTCTTGTTCGAACATTAGAGACATGGCAGCATTATTTGTGGCCCAAAGAGTTTGTTATCCATTCTGATCATGAATCTTTAAAACATATTCGTAGTCAAGGAAAACTGAATCGTAGGCATGCAAAATGGGTTGAATTTATTGAATCTTTTCCTTATATTATTAAACACAAGAAAGGGAAGGAGAATATTATTGCTGATGCTTTGTCACGGAGATATACTTTGCTGAATCAACTTGATTATAAGATCTTTGGGTTAGAAACAATTAAGGACCAATATGTTCACGATGCTGATTTTAGAGACGTGTTGCTGCATTGTAAAGATGGAAAAGGATGGAACAAATTCATCGTTAGTGATGGGTTTGTGTTTAGAGCTAACAAGCTATGCATTCCAGCTAGCTCTGTTCGTTTGTTGTTGTTGCAGGAAGCACATGGAGGTGGCTTGATGGGACATTTTGGAGCAAAGAAGACCGAGGACATACTTGCTGGTCATTTCTTTTGGCCAAGGATGAAGAGAGATGTGGAGAGGTTTGTTGCTCGTTGCACAACATGTCAAAAGGCAAAGTCACGGTTAAATCCCCACGGTTTGTATCTACCTCTTCCTGTTCCTAATGCTCCTTGGGAGGATATATCTATGGATTTTGTGTTGGGTTTACCAAGGACTAGGAGGGGACGTGATAGTGTGTTTGTGGTTGTTGATAGATTTTCTAAGATGGCACATTTCATACCATGTCATAAAACTGATGATGCTACAAATATTGCTGATTTGTTCTTTCGAGAAATTGTTCGCTTACATGGTGTGCCCAACACAATTGTTTCTGATCGTGATGCTAAATTTCTTAGTCATTTTTGGAAGACTTTGTGGTTTAAATTGGGGACTAAGCTTTTATTTTCCACCACTTGTCATCCCCAAACTGATGGTCAAACTGAAGTTGTGAATAGAACTTTATCCACTATGTTAAGGGCTGTTTTAAAGAAGAATATTAAGATGTGGGAAGAATGTTTACCTCATATTGAGTTCGCTTATAATCGTTCATTGCATTCTACTACAAAAATGTGTCCTTTTGAGATTGTCTATGGCTTCTTGCCACGTGCTCCTATTGATTTAATGCCTTTGCCAAGTTCTGAAAAAATGAATTTTGATGCTAAGCAACGTGCTGAATTAATGTTAAAATTGCATGAAGCCACTAAAGAAAACATAGAGCGCATGAATGCTAAGTACAAATGCGCTGGAGATAAAGGTAGAAAGCAATTGATTCTGGAACCTGGGGATTTGGTTTGGTTGCATTTGCGAAAAGATAGATTTCCAGAACTGAGAAAATCCAAATTGATGCCTAGAGCTGATGGTCCTTTTAAAGTGCTGCAACGAATTAATGAGAATGCATATAAGCTTGATCTTCCTGCAGATTTTGGGGTTAGTCCCACATTTAACATTGCAGATTTGAAGCCTTATTTGGGTGAGGAAGATGAGCTTGAGTCGAGGACGACTCAAATGCAAGAAAGGGAGGATGATGAGGACATTAACACCAGCAATACATCCTCTCCGACACAACCTATAGCTGGCCCTCTTACTCGTGCTCGTGCTCGTCAACTTAATCATCAAGTGAGTTCCATGATAAGCTCTTGTCCATCTTGTTTAGACAATGGAAACGCGTGCACTCTTCTTTTGATTAGGAACCGAGGAGAAGACCGAAAGGGAGAAGGACTCGCGGTAGCCGGATTCGGACTGCAGCAAAGCGCCAACTTGTGACCGCCACCACGGTTGCATACGGATTCGGATTCAGGCGCTTCAGGACTTGTTGGAAAGCTTATCAAGTTTACTTTCATATGAATCAAGTCCCACGTCAATATCTGTTCGGCAGCAGCGGCAATGATCCAATTACCGTCGACAGGTCTTGCTGTCCAGGGTGCTGCGTCACCTCATTTTGGGCTTATGGCCCATGTATCAAGTTGGGTCCATTAGGGACGCGTCCTAGGGTTGGAGGACGACCCCAACACTCTTTTGGTCGTCAATCCATCTACTTATATCCCTCTATAGCCGCCATGGTCGGTTTGGGTTTTGTTTAGATCAAGTTTAGCCTTAGCTACTTGCTTGTAGGCGCGCGTGCAGGATCAGCCGCCCGTCTCCTTGTCTTCGGAACCCCATTGTAGATTAAGATTCAGTTTGAAACCTTCAATTTCATCTTGCAAATTCAGTGCTTGTTTCCTCGTTCTTGCTAGTTCTTCGATTGCTTGCAGGACGGGAGCCCTAGGGGCTGGTTGTCGCGCTCCACAAGATCGTGACGGCTATTGGACGTGGTGTATCGGTTGCTAAGGCGCGGTCTTGAGGGCTGTAGTCGGGCCGTGAACGTCATCTCCATCCACCAATCGAGTTATCCCCGTTTCTCATCGAAAGATCGGGCAAAAACCCTAGCGGGTTCGCATTACGTCCGTTGCGAAAAAATCAACCGCAAATTTTTCGGCGCATCAGCGGGAAAAACGGCTAACCGGCGTGAGTTTTAAGGCACCGTTCCGACGGAAATGAAAGTGCCAAAAACCCACCAAACATGAGTTTTGGGTCAAATTGAGATGATTGGGTGCGTCCATTGCGAAAAATTCAACCGCGAGTTTTTTGGTGCATCAATGGCAAGAACAGCCACCAGCGCGAGTTTAGCGGCACCGTTCCGACGAAAATGAAAGTGCCAAAAACCCACCAAACATGAGTTTTGGGACAAACGGAGATGATTGAGTGCGTCCGTTGCAAAAAATTCAACCGCGAGTTTTTCGGTGCATTAGTGAGAAAAACGGCCCACCGACGCGAGTTTTGCGGCACCGTTCCGACGGAAATAAAAGTTCCAAAACCCCACCAAGCATGAGTTTTCGGTCAAACCGAGATGATTGGCTGCGTCCGTTGCAAAAAATTCAGACGCAAGTTTTTTTGGCGCATCAGTGGGAAAAATGGTCGACCGGCGTGAGTTTTAAGGCACCGTTCCGACCATAATGAAAGTGCCAAATACCCACCAAACTTGAGTTTTGAGTCAAACTGAGATGGTTGGGTGCGTCCGTTGCGAAAAATTCAACCGCGAGTTTTTTGGTGCATCAGTGGGAAGAACGGCCACCGCGCGAGTTTAGCGACACCATGCCGATAGAAATGAAAGTGCCAAAAACCCACCAAACATTAGTTTCGGGTCAAACTGAGATGATTGGGTGTGTCTGTTGCGAAAAATTAAACTGTGAGTTTTTTGGTGCATCAGTGGGAAAAACGGCCCAGCGGCGCGAGTTTTAAGGCACTGTTCCGACGGAAATTAAAGTGCCAAAAACCACCAAACAAGAGTTTTGGGTCAAAGGAGATGATTGAGTGCCTCCGTTGCGAAAAATTCAACCGCGAGTTTTTTGGTCCATTAGTGGGAAAAACGGCCCACCGGCACGAGTTTTGCGCCACCGTTCCGACGGAAATGAAAGTGCCAAAAACCCGCCAAACATGTGTTTTGGGTCAAACTGAGATGATTGGGTGCGTCTGTTGCGTAAAATTGAACTGCGAGTTTTTCGGTGCATCAGTGGGAAAAATGGCCCACCGACACGAGTTTTAAGGCACCGTTCCGACGGAAATGAAAGTGCCAAAAACCCACCAAATGTGAGTTTTGGGTCAAAGGAGATGATTGAGTGCATCCGTTGCGAAAAATATAACCGCGAGTTTTTCGGTGCATCAGTGGGAAAAACGGCCCACCAGCGCGAGTTTTGCGGCACCGTTCCGACGGAAATGAAAGTGCCAAAAACACACCAAACATGAGTTTTCGGTCAAACTGAGATGATTGGTTGCGTCCGTTGCGAAAAGTTCAAGCGCGAGTTTTTTGGCGCATCAGTGGGAAAACGGCCGACCGGCGTGAGTTTTAAGGCACCATTCCGACATAAATGAAAGTGCCAAAAACCACCAAACAAGAGTTTTGGGTCAAACTGAGATGATTGGGTGCGTCTGTTGCGAAAAATTAAACTGCGAGTTTTTTGGTGCATCAGTGGAAAAACGGCCCAGCGGCGCGAGTTTTAAGGCACTGTTCCGACGGAAATTAATGTGCCAAAAACCACCAAACAAGAGTTTTGGGTCAAAGGAGATGATTGAGTCCATCCGTTGCGAAAAATTCAACCGCGAGTTTTTCGGTGCATTAGTGGGAAAAACGGCCCACCGGCACGAGTTTTGCGGCACCGTTCCGATGGAAATGAAAGTGCCAAAAACCCACCAAACATGTGTTTTGGGTCAAACTCAGATGATCGGGTGCGTCTGTTGCATAAAATTGAACTGCGAGTTTTTCGGTGCATCAGTGGGAAAAACGGCCCACCGACGCGAGTTTTAAGGCACCGTTCCGACGGAAATGAAAGTGCCAAAAACCCACCAAATGTGAGTTTTGGGTCAAAGGAGATGATTGAGTGCATCCATTGCGAAGAATATAACCGCGAGTTTTTCGGTGCATCAGTGGGAAAAACGGCCCACAAGCGCGAGTTTTGCGGCACCGTTCCGACGGAAATGAAAGTGCCAAAAACACACCAAACATGAGTTTTCGGTCAAACTGAGATGATTGGTTGCGTCCGTTGCGAAAAATTCAAGCGCGAGTTTTTTGGCGCATCAGTGGTTAAAACGGCCGACCGGCGTGAGTTTTAAGGCACCATTCCGACGGAAATGAAAGTGCCAAAAACCAACCAAACATGAGTTTTGGGTGAAACAGAGATGATTGGGTGCGTCCATTGCGAAAAAATCAACCGCGAGTTTTTTGGTGCATCAGTGGGAAGAACGGCCACCTGCGCGAGTTGAGCGGCACCGTTCCGATGGAAATGAAAGTGCCAAAAACCCACCAAACATGAGTTTTGGGTCAAACTGATATGATTGGGTCCGTCTGTTGCGAAAAATTCAACTGCGAGTTTTTCGGTGCATCGGACGAAAAAACGGCCCAATCGCGCGAGTTTTGCGGCACCGTTCCGCCAGAAATGAAAGTACCAAAACCCAACCAAACATGAGTTTTGGGTCAAATGGAGATGATTGGGTGCGTCCGTTCCGAAAAATTCAACCAAAATTTTTTCGGTGCATCAGTGGGTAAAACGGTCCTCCTATGTGAGTTTTGCGGCACCGTTCCTTCGGAAATGAAAGTGCCAAAAACCCACCAAACAAGAGTTTTGGGTCAAACGAGGATGATTGGGTGGGTCCGTTGTGAAAAATTCAACCGTGAATTTTTCGGTGCATCAGTGGTTAAAATGGCCCTCCTGCGCGAGTTTTGCGGCAACGTTCCTCCGGAAATGAAAGTGCCAAAAACCCACCAAACATGAGTTTTGGATCAAACGGAGATGATTGGATGCTTCCGTTGCATAAAATTCAACCGCGAGTTTTTCGGTGCATCAGTGGGAAAAACGGCCCACCGGCGCGAGTTTTGCGGCACCGTTCCTCCGAAAATGAATGTGCCAAACCCACCAAACATGAGTTTTGGGTCAAATGGAGATGATTGGGTGCGTCCGTTGCGAAAAAATCAACCAAAAAGTTTTTCGGTGCATCAGTGGGTAAAATGGTCCTCCTGCGCGAGTTTTGCGGCACCGTTCCTCCGAAAATGAAAGTGCCAAAAACCCACCAAACATGAGTTTTGTGTCAAACAGAGATGATTGGGTGCGTCCGTTGCAAAAAATTCAACCGTGAGTTTTTCGGTGCATCAGTGGGTAAAACGGCCCTCCTGCACGAGTTTTGCGGCACCGTTCGTCCTGAAATGAAAGTGCCAAAAACCCACCAAACAAGAGTTTTGGATCAAACGAGGATGATTGGGTGCGTCCGTTGCGAAAAATTCAACCATGAGTTTTTCGGTGCATCAATGGGTAAAATGGCCCTACCGCGCGAGTTTTGCGGCACCGTTCCTCCGGAAATGAAAGTGCCAAAAACCCAACAAACATGAGTTCTGGGTCAAATGGAGATGATTGGGTGCGTCCGTTGCGAAAAATTCAACAGTGAGTTTTTCGGTGCATCAGTGGTTAAAATGGTCCTCCTGCGCGAGTTTTGCGGCACCGTTCCTACGGAAATGAAAGTGAAAAAAACCCACCAAACAAGAGTTTTGGGTCAAACGAGGATGATTAGGTGGGTCCGTTGTGAAAAATTCAACCGTGATTTTTTCGGTGCATCAGTGGTTAAAATGGTCCTACCGCGCGAGTTTTGCGGCACCGTTCGTCCGGAAATGAAAGTGCCAAAAACCCACCAAACAAGAGTTTTGGATCAAACGAGGATGATTGGGTGCGTCCGTTGCGAAAAATTCAACCATGAGTTTTTCGGTGCATCAATGGGTAAAACGGCCCTCCTGCGCGAGTTTTGCGGCACCGTTCCTCCGGAAATGAAAGTGCCAAAAATCCACCAAACATGAGTTTTGGGTCAAACGGAGATGATTGGGTGCGTCCGTTGTGAAAAATTCAACAATGAGTTTTTCGGTGCATCAGTGGTTAAAACGGCCCTCCTGCGTGAGTTTTGCGGCACCGTTCGTCCGGAAATGAAAGTGCCAAAAACCCACCAAACAAGAGTTTTGGATCAAACGAGGATGATTGGGTGGGTCCGTTGCGAAAAATTCAACCGTGAGTTTTTTGGTGCACCAGTGGTTAAAACGGCCCTCCTGCGCGAGTTTTGCGGCACCGTTCCTCCGGAAATGAAAGTGCCAAAAACCGACCAAACATGTATTTTGGGTCAAATGGAGATGATTGGGTGCGTCCGTTGCGAAAAATTCAACCAAAAAGTTTTTCGGTGCATCAGTGGGTAAAACGGTCCTCCTGCGTGTGTTTTGCGGCACTGTTCCTCCGGAAATGAAAGTGCCAAAAACCCACCTAACATGAGTTTTGGGTCAAACAGAGATGATTGGGTGCGTCTGTTGTGAAAAATTCAACCGTGAGTTTTTTGGTGTATCAGTGGTTAAAACGGCCCTCCTGTGCGAGTTTTGCGGCACCGTTCCTTCGGAAATGAAAGTGCCAAAAACCCACCAAACATGAGTTCTGGGTCAAACGGAGATGATTGGATGCGTCTGTTGCGAAAAATTCAACAATGAGTTTTTCAGTGCATCAGTGGGTAAAACGGTCCTCCTGCGCGAGTTTTGCGGCACCGTTCCTCCGGAAATGAAAGTGCCAAAAACCCACCAAACATGAGTTCTGGGTCAAATGGAGATGATTGGGTGCGTCCGTTGCGAAAAATTCAACAGTGAGTTTTTCGGTGCATCAGTGGTTAAAATGGTCCTCCTGCGCGAGTTTTGCGGCACCGTTCCTACGGAAATGAAAGTGCCAAAAACCCACCAAACAAGAGTTTTGGGTCAAACGAGGATGATTGGGTGGGTCCGTCGTGAAAAATTCAACCGTGATTTTTTCGGTGCATCAGTGGTTAAAATGGCCCTACCGCGCGAGTTTTGCGACACCGTTCCTCCGGAAATGGAATTGTCAAAAACCCAACAAACATGTGTTTTGGATCAAACGCATATGATTGGGTGCGTCCGATGCGAAAAATTCAACCGTGAATTTTTCGGTGCATCAGTGGGTAAAACGGCCCTCCTGCGCGAGTTTTGCGGCACCGTTCGTCCGGAAATGAAAATGCCCAAAACCCACCAAACAAGAGTTTTGGATCAAACGAGGATGATTGGGTGCGTCCGTTGCGAAAAATTCAACCGTGAGTTTTTCGGTGCATCAGTGGGTAAAACGGCCCTCCTACGCTAGTTTTGCGGCATCGTTCCTCCGGAAATGAAAGTGCCAAAAACCAACCAAACATGAGTTTTGGGTCAAATGGAGATGATTGGGTGCGTCCGTTCCGAAAAATTCAACCAAAGTTTTTTCGGTGCATCAGTGGGTAAAACGGTCCTCCTATGCGAGTTTTGCGGCACCGTTCCTTCGGAAATGAAAGTGCCAAAAACCCACCAAACAAGAGTTTTGGGTCAAACGAGGATGATTGGGTGTGTCCGTTGTGAAAAATTCAACCGTGAATTTTTCGGTGCATCAGTGGTTAAAATGGCCCTCCTGCGTGAGTTTTGCGGCAACGTTCGTCCGGAAATGAAAGTGCCAAAAACCCACCAAACATGAGTTTTGGATCAAACGGAGATGATTGGATGCTTCCGTTGCATAAAATTCAACCGCGAGTTTTTCGGTGCATCAGTGGGAAAAACGGCCCACCGGCGCGAGTTTTGCGGCACCGTTCCTCCGAAAATGAATGTGCCAAACCCACCAAACATGAGTTTTGGGTCAAATGGAGATGATTGGGTGCGTCCGTTGCGAAAAATTCAACCAAAAAGTTTTTCGGTGCATCAGTGGGTAAAATGGTCCTCCTGCGCGAGTTTTGCGGCACCGTTCCTCCGAAAATGAACGTGCCAAAAACCACCAAACATGATTTTTGTGTCAAACAGAGATGATTGGGTGCGTCCGTTGCAAAAAATTCAACCGTGAGTTTTTCGGTGCATCAGTGGGTAAAACGACCCTCCTGCACGAGTTTTGCGGCACCGTTCGTCCTGAAATGAAAGTGCCAAAAACCCACCAAACAAGAGTTTTGGATCAAACGAGGATGATTGGGTGCGTCCGTTGCGAAAAATTCAACCATGAGTTTTTCGGTGCATCAATGGGTAAAATGGCCCTACCGTGCGAGTTTTGCGGCACCGTTCCTCCGGAAATGAAAGTGCCAAAAACCCAACAAACATGAGTTCTCGGTCAAATGGAGATGATTGGGTGCGTCCGTTGCGAAAAATTCAACAGTGAGTTTTTCGGTGCATCAGTGGTTAAAACGGTCCTCCTGCGCGAGTTTTGCGGCACTGTTCCTACAGAAATGAAAGTGACAAAAACCCACCAAACAAGAGTTTTGGGTCAAACGAGGATGATTGGGTGGGTCCGTTGTGAAAAATTCAACCGTGATTTTTTCGGTGCATCAGTGGTTAAAATGGCCCTACCGCGCGAGTTTTGCGGCACCGTTCGTCCGGAAATGAAAGTGCCAAAAACCCACCAAACAAGAGTTTTGGATCAAACGAGGATGATTGGGTGCGTCCGTTGCGAAAAATTCAACAGTGAGTTTTTCGGTGCATCAGTGGTTAAAACGGTCCTCCTGCGCGAGTTTTGCAGCACCGTTCCTACGGAAATGAAAGTGACAAAAACCCACCAAACAAGAGTTTTGGGTCAAACGAGGATGATTGGGTGGGTCCGTTGTGAAAAATTCAACCGTGATTTTTTCAGTGCATCAGTGGTTAAAATGGCCCTACCGCGCGAGTTTTGCGGCAGCGTTCCTCCGGAAATGAAAGTGTCAAAAACCCACCAAACATGAGTTTTGGATCAAACGCATATGATTGGGTGCGTCCGATGCGAAAAATTCAACCGTGAATTTTTCGGTGCATCAGTGGGTAAAATGGCCCTCCTGCGCGAGTTTTGCGGCACCGTTCGTCCGGAAATGAAAGTGTCAAAAACCCACCAAACAAGAGTTTTGGATCAATCGAGGATGATTGGGTGCGTCCGTTGCGAAAAATTCAACCGTGAGTTTTTCGGTGCATCAGTGGGTAAAACGGCCCTCCTGCGCGAGTTTTGCGGCATCATTCCTCCGGAAATGAAAGTGCCAAAAATCCACCAAACATGAGTTTTGGGTCAAACGGAGATGATTGGGTGCGTCCGTTGTGAAAAATTCAACAATGAGTTTTTCGGTGCATCAGTGGTTAAAACGGCCCTCCTGCGCGAGTTTTGCGGCACCGTTCGTCCGGAAATGAAAGTGCCAAAAACCCACCAAACAAGAGTTTTGGATCAAACGAGGATGATTGGGTGGGTCCGTTGCGAAAAATTCAACCGTGAGTTTTTTGGTGCACCAGTGGTTAAAACGGCCCTCCTGCGCGAGTTTTGCGGCACCGTTCCTCCGGAAATGAAAGTGCCAAAAACCCACCAAACATGTGTTTTGGGTCAAATGGAGATGATTGGGTGCGTCCGTTGCGAAAAATTCAACCAAAAAGTTTTTCGGTGCATCAGTGGGTAAAACGGTCCTCCTGCGCGAGTTTTGCAGCACTGTTCCTCCGGAAATGAAAGTGCCAAAACCCCACCAAACATGAGTTTTGGGTCAAACAGAGATGATTGGGTGCGTCTGTTGTGAAAAATTCAACCGTGAGTTTTTTGGTGTATCAGTGGTTAAAACGGCCTTCCTGTGCGAGTTTTGCGGCACCGTTCCTTCGGAAATGAAAGTGCCAAAAACCCACCAAACATGAGTTCTGGGTCAAACGGAGATGATTGGATGCGTCCGTTGCGAAAAATTCAACAATGAGTTTTTCAGTGCATCAGTGGGTAAAACGGTCCTCCTGCGCGAGTTTTGCGGCACCGTTCCTCCGGAAATGAAAGTGCCAAAAACCCACCAAACATGAGTTCTGGGTCAAATGGAGATGATTGGGTACGTCCGTTGCGAAAAATTCAACAGTGAGTTTTTCGGTGCATCAGTGGTTAAAACGGTCCTCCTGCGCGAGTTTTGCAGCACCGTTCCTACGGAAATGAAAGTGCCAAAAACCCACCAAACAAGAGTTTTGGGTCAAACGAGGATGATTGGGTGGGTCCGTTGTGAAAAATTCAACCGTGATTTTTTCGGTGCATCAGTGGTTAAAATGGCCCTACCGCGCGAGTTTTGCGGCACCGTTCGTCCAGAAATGAAAGTGCCAAAAACCCACCAAACAAGAGTTTTGGATCAAACGAGGATGATTGGGTGCGTCCGTTGCGAAAAATTGAACCATGAGTTTTTCGGTGCATCAATGGGTAAAACGGCCCTCCTGCGCGAGTTTTGCGGCACCGTTCCTCCGGAAATGAAAGTGCCAAAAATCCACCAAACATGATTTTGGGTCAAACGGAGATGATTGGGTGCGTCCGTTGTGAAAAATTCAACAATGAGTTTTTCGGTGCATCAGTGGTTAAAATGGCCCTCCTGCGCGAGTTTTGCGGCAACGTTCGTCCGGAAATGAAAGTGCCAAAAACCCACCAAACATGAGTTTTGGATCAAACGGAGATGATTGGATGCTTCCGTTGCATAAAATTCAACCGCGAGTTTTTCGGTGCATCAGTTGGAAAAACGGCCCACCGGCGCGAGTTTTGCGGCACCGTTCCTCCGAAAATGAATGTGCCAAACCCACCAAACATGAGTTTTGGGTCAAATGGAGATGATTGGGCGCGTCCGTTGCGAAAAATTCAACCAAAAGTTTTTCGGTGCATCAGTGGGTAAAATGGTCCTCCTGCGCGAGTTTTGCGGCACCGTTCCTCCGAAAACGAAAGTGCCAAAAACCCACCAAACATGAGTTTTGTGTCAAACAGAGATGATTGGGTGCGTCCGTTGCAAAAAATTCAACCGTGAGTTTTTCGGTGCATCAGTGGGTAAAACGACCCTCCTGCACGAGTTTTGCGGCACCGTTCGTCCTGAAATGAAAGTGCCAAAAACCCACCAAACAAGAGTTTTGGATCAAACGAGGATGATTGGGTGCGTCCGTTGCGAAAAACTCAACCACGAGTTTTTCGGTGCATCAATGGGTAAAATGGCCCTACCGTGCGAGTTTTGCGGCACCGTTCCTCCGGAAATGAAAGTGCCAAAAACCCAACAAACATGAGTTCTGGGTCAAATGGAGATGATTGGGTGCGTCCGTTGCGAAAAATTCAACAGTGAGTTTTTCGGTGCATCAGTGGTTAAAACGGTCCTCCTGCGCGAGTTTTGCGGCACCGTTCCTACGGAAATGAAAGTGACAAAAACCCACCAAACAAGAGTTTTGGGTCAAACGAGGATGATTGGGTGGGTCCGTTGTGAAAAATTCAACCGTGATTTTTTTGGTGCATCAGTGGTTAAAATGGCCCTACCGCGCGAGTTTTGCGGCACCGTTCCTCCGGAAATGAAAGTGTCTAAAACCCACCAAACATGAGTTTTGGATCAAACGCATATGATTGGGTGCGTCCGATGCGAAAAATTCAACCGTGAATTTTTCGGTGCATCAGTGGGTAAAACGGCCCTCCTGCGCGAGTTTTGCGGCACCGTTCGTCCGGAAATGAAAGTGCCAAAAACCCACCAAACAAGAGTTTTGGATCAAACGAGGATGATTGGGTGCGTCCGTTGCAAAAAATTCAACCGTGAGTTTTTCGGTGCATCAGTGGTTAAAACGGCCCTCCTGCGCGAGTTTTGCGGCACCGTTCGTCCGGAAATGAAAGTGCCAAAAAGACACCAAACTTGAGTTTTGGGTCAAATGGAGATGATTGGGTGCGTTCGTTCCGAAAAATTCAACCGTGAGTTTTTTGGTGCACCAGTGGTTAAAACGGCCCTCCTGCGCGAGTTTTGCGGCACCGTTCCTCCGGAAATGAAAGTGCCAAAAACCCACCAAACATGTGTTTTGGGTCAAATGGAGATGATTGGGTGCGTCCGTTGCGAAAAATTCAACCAAAAAGTTTTTCGGTGCATCAGTGGGTAAAACGGTCCTCCTGCGCGAGTTTTGCGGCACTGTTCCTCCGGAAATGAAAGTGCCAAAAACCCACCAAACATGAGTTTTGGGTCAAACAGAGATGATTGGGTGCGTCTATTGTGAAAAATTCAACCGTGAGTTTTTTGGTGTATCAGTGGTTAAAACGGCCCTCCTGTGCGAGTTTTGCGGCACCGTTCCTTCGGAAATGAAAGTGCCAAAAACCCACCAAACATGAGTTCTGGGTCAAACGGACATGATTGGATGCGTCCGTTGCGAAAAATTCAACAATGAGTTTTTCCGTGCATCAGTGGGTAAAACGGTCCTCCTGCGCGAGTTTTCGGCACTGTTCCTCCGGAAATGAAAGTGCCAAAAACCCACCAAACATGAGTTCTGGGTCAAATGGAGATGATTGGTTGCGTCCGTTGCGAAATATTCAACAGTGAGTTTTTCGGTGCATCAGTGGTTAAAACGGTCCTTCTGCGCGAGTTTTGCGGCACCGTTCCTACGGAAATGAAAGTGACAAAAACCCACCAAACAAGAGTTTTGGGTCAAACGAGGATGATTGGGTGGGTCCGTTGTGAAAAATTCAACCGTGATTTTTTCGGTGCATTAGTGGTTAAAATGGCCCTACCGCGCGAGTTTTGCGGCACCGTTCCTCCGGAAATGAAAGTGTATAAAACCCACCAAACATGAGTTTTGGATCAAACGCATATGATTGGGTGCGTCCGATGCGAAAAATTCAACCGTGAATTTTCGGTGCATCAGTGGGTAAAACGGCCCTCCTGCGCGAGTTTTGCGGCACCGTTCGTCCGGAAATGAAAGTGCCAAAAACCCACCAAACAAGAGTTTTGGATCAAACGAGGATGATTGGGTGCGTCCGTTGCAAAAAATTCAACCGTGAGTTTTTCGGTGCATCAGTGGGTAAAACGGCCCTCCTACGCGAGTTTTGCGGCATCGTTCCTCCAGAAATGAAAGTGCCAAAAACCCACCAAACTTGAGTTTTGGGTCAAATGGAGATGATTGGGTGCGTCCGTTCCGAAAAATTGAACCAAAATTTTTTCGGTGCATCAGTGGGTAAAACGGTCCTCCTATGCGAGTTTTGCGGCACCGTTCCTCCGGAAATGAAAGTGCCAAAAACCCACCAAACAAGAGTTTTGGGTCAAACGAGGATGATTGGGTGGGTCCGTTGTGAAAAATTCAACCATGAATTTTTCGGTGCATCAGTGGTTAAAATGGCCCTCCTGCGCGAGTTTTGCGGCAACGTTCCTCCGGAAATGAAAGTGCCAAAAACCCACCAAACATGAGTTTTGGATCAAACGGAGATGATTGGATGCTTCCGTTGCATAAAATTCAACCGCGAGTTTTTCGGTGCATCAGTGGGAAAAACGGCCCACCGGCGCGAGTTTTGCGGCACCGTTCCTCCAGAAATGAATGTGCCAAAAACCCACCAAACATGAGTTTTGGGTCAAATGGAGATGATTGGGTGCGTCCGTTGCGAAAAATTCAACCAAAAAGTTTTTCGGTGCATCAGTGGGTAAAACGGTCCTCCTGCGCGAGTTTTGCGGCACCGTTCCTACGGAAATGAAAGTGCCAAAAACCCACCAAACATGAGTTCTGGGTCAAATGGAGATGATTGGGTGCGTCCGTTGCGAAAAATTCAACAGTGAGTTTTTCGGTGCATCAGTGGTTAAAACGGTCCTCCTGCGCGAGTTTTGCAGCACCGTTCCTACGGAAATGAAAGTGACAAAAACCCACCAAACAAGAGTTTTGGGTCAAACGAGGATGATTGGGTGGGTCCGTTGTGAAAAATTCAACCGTGATTTTTTCAGTGCATCAGTGGTTAAAATGGCCCTACCGCGCGAGTTTTGCGGCAGCGTTCCTCCGGAAATGAAAGTGTCAAAAACCCACCAAACATGAGTTTTGGATCAAACGCATATGATTGGGTGCGTCCGATGCGAAAAATTCAACCGTGAATTTTTCAGTGCATCAGTGGGTAAAATGGCCCTCCTGCGCGAGTTTTGTGGCACCGTTCGTCCGGAAATGAAAGTGCCAAAACCCCACCAAACAAGAGTTTTGGATCAAACGAGGATGATTGGGTGCGTCCGTTGCCAAAAATTCAACCGTGAGTTTTTCGGTGCATCAGTGGGTAAAACGGCCCTCCTGCGCGAGTTTTGCGGCATCGTTCCTCCGGAAATGAAAGTGCCAAAAACCCACCAAACATGAGTTTTGGGTCAAATGGAGATGATTGGGTGCGTCCGTTCCGAAAAATTCAACCAAATTTTTTTCGGTGCATCAGTGGGTAAAACGGTCCTCCTGCGCGAGTTTTGCGGCACCGTTCCTCCGGAAATGAAAGTGCCAAAAACCCACCAAACAAGAGTTTTGGGTCAAACGAGGATGATTGGGTGCGTCCGTTGCAAAAAATTCAGCCGTGAGTTTTTCGGTGCATCAGTGGTTAAAACGGCCCTCCTGTGCGAGTTTTGCGGCACCATTCCTTCGGAAATGAAAGTGCCAAAAACCCACCAAACATGAGTTTTGGGTCAAATGGAGATGATTGGGTGCGTCCGTTCCGAAAAATTCAACCAAAATTTTTTCGGTGCATCAGTGGGTAAAACGGTCCTCCTGCGCGAGTTTTGCGGCACCGTTCCTCCGGAAATGAAAGTGCCAAAAACCCACCAAACAAGAGTTTTGGGTCAAACGAGGATGATTGGGTGCGTCCGTTGCAAAAAATTCAACCGTGAGTTTTTCGGTGCATCAGTGGTTAAAACGGTCCTCCTGCGCGAGTTTTGCGGCACCGTTCCTACGGAAATGAAAGTGACAAAAACCCACCAAACAAGAGTTTCGGGTCAAACGAGGATGATTGGGTGGGTCCGTTGTGAAAAATTCAACCGTGATTTTTTCGGTGCATCAGTGGTTAAAATGGCCCTACCGCGCGAGTTTTGCGGCACCGTTCCTCCGGAAATGAAAGTGTCTAAAACCCACCAAACATGAGTTTTGGATCAAACGCATATGATTGGGTGCGTCCGATGCGAAAAATTCAACCGTGAATTTTTCGGTGCATCAGTGGGTAAAACGGCCCTCCTGCGCGAGTTTTGCGGCACCGTTCGTCCGGAAATGAAAGTGCCAAAAACCCACCAAACAAGAGTTTTGGATCAAACGAGGATGATTGGGTGCGTCCGTTGCAAAAAATTCAACCGTGAGTTTTTCGGTGCATCAGTGGTTAAAACAGCCCTCCTGCGCGAGTTTTGCGGCACCGTTCGTCCGGAAATGAAAGTGCCAAAAACCCACCAAACTTGAGTTTTGGGTCAAATGGAGATGATTGGGTGCGTCCGTTCCGAAAAATTCAACCGTGAGTTTTTTGGTGCACCAGTGGTTAAAACGGCCCTCCTACGCGAGTTTTGCGGCACCGTTCCTCCGGAAATGAAAGTGCCAAAAACCCACCAAACATGTGTTTTGGGTCAAATGGAGATGATTGGGTGCGTCCGTTGCGAAAAATTCAACCAAAAAGTTTTTCGGTGCATCAGTGGGTAAAACGGTCCTCCTGCGCGAGTTTTGCGGCACTGTTCCTCCAGAAATGAAAGTGCCAAAAACCCACCAAACATGAGTTTTGGGTCAAACAGAGATGATTGGGTGCGTCTGTTGTGAAAAATTCAACCGTGAGTTTTTTGGTGTATCAGTGGTTAAAACGGCCCTCCTGTGCGAGTTTTGCGGCACCGTTCCTTCGGAAATGAAAGTGCCAAAAACCCATCAAACATGAGTTCTGGGTCAAACGGAGATGATTGGATGCGTCCGTTGCGAAAAATTCAACAATGAGTTTTTCAGTGCATCAGTGGGTAAAACGGTCCTCCTGCGCGAGTTTTGCGGCACTGTTCCTCCGGAAATGAAAGTGCCAAAAACCCACCAAACATGAGTTCTGGGTCAAATGGAGATGATTGGGTGCGTCCGTTGCGAAAAATTCAACAGTGAGTTTTTCGGTGCATCAGTGGTTAAAACGGTCCTTCTGCGCGAGTTTTGCGGCACCGTTCCTACGGAAATGAAAGTGACAAAAACCCACCAAACAAGAGTTTTGGGTCAAACGAGGATGATTGGGTGGGTCCGTTGTGAAAAATTCAACCGTGAATTTTTCGGTGCATCAGTGGTTAAAATGGCCCTACTGCGCGAGTTTTGCGGCAACGTTCCTCCGGAAATGAAAGTGCCAAAAACCCACCAAACAAGAGTTTTGTGTCAAACAGAGATGATTGGGTGCGTCCGTTGCAAAAAATTCAACCCTGAGTTTTTCGGTGTATCAGTGGGTAAAACGGCCCTCCTGCACGAGTTTTGCGGCACCGTTCGTCCTGAAATGAAAGTGCCAAAAACCCACCAAACAAGAGTTTTGGGTCAAACGAGGATGATTGGGTGGGTCCGTTGTGAAAAATTCAACCGTGATTTTTTCGGTGCATTAGTGGTTAAAATGGCCCTACCGCGCGAGTTTTGCGGCACCGTTCCTCCGGAAATGAAAGTGTCTAAAACCCACCAAACATGAGTTTTGTATCAAACGCATATGATTGGGTGCGTCCGATGCGAAAAATTCAACCGTGAATTTTTCGGTGCATCAGTGGGTAAAACGGCCCTCCTGCGCGAGTTTTGCGGCACCGTTCGTCCGGAAATGAAAGTGCCAAAAACCCACCAAACAAGAGTTTTGGATCAAACGAGGATGATTGGGTGCGTCGGATGCAAAAAATTCAACCGTGAGTTTTTCGGTGCATCAGTGGTTAAAACGGCCCTCCTGCGCGAGTTTTGCGGCACCGTTCGTCCGGAAATGAAAGTGCCAAAAAGACACCAAACTTGAGTTTTGGGTCAAATGGAGATGATTGGGTGCGTCCGTTCCGAAAAATTCAACCGTGAGTTTTTTGGTGCACCAGTGGTTAAAACGGCCCTCCTGCGCGAGTTTTGCGGCACCGTTCCTCCGGAAATAAAAGTGCCAAAAACCCACCAAACATGTGTTTTGGGTCAAATGGAGATGATTGGGTGCGTCCGTTGCGAAAAATTCAACCAAAAAGTTTTTCGGTGCATCAGTGGGTAAAACGGTCCTCCTGCGCGAGTTTTGCGGCACTGTTCCTCCGGAAATGAAAGTGCCAAAAACCCACCAAACATGAGTTTTGGGTCAAACAGAGATGATTGGGTGCGTCTGTTGTGAAAAATTCAACCGTGAGTTTTTTGGTGTATCAGTGGTTAAAACGGCCCTCCTGTGCGAGTTTTGCGGCACCGTTCCTTCGGAAATGAAAGTGCCAAAAACCCACCAAACATGAGTTCTGGGTCAAACGGACATGATTGGATGCGTCCGTTGCGAAAAATTCAACAATGAGTTTTTCAGTGCATCAGTGGGTAAAACGGTCCTCCTGCGCGAGTTTTCGGCACTGTTCCTCCGGAAATGAAAGTGCCAAAAACCCACCAAACATGAGTTCTGGGTCAAATGGAGATGATTGGTTGCGTCCGTTGCGAAAAATTCAACAGTGAGTTTTTCGGTGCATCAGTGGTTAAAACGGTCCTTCTGCGCGAGTTTTGCGGCACCGTTCCTACGGAAATGAAAGTGACAAAAACCCACCAAACAAGAGTTTTGGGTCAAACGAGGATGATTGGGTGGGTCCGTTGTGAAAAATTCAACCGTGATTTTTTCGGTGCATTAGTGGTTAAAATGGCCCTACCGCGCGAGTTTTGCGGCACCGTTCCTCCGGAAATGAAAGTGTCTAAAACCCACCAAACATGAGTTTTGGATCAAACGCATATGATTGGGTGCGTCCGATGCGAAAAATTCAACCGTGAATTTTTCGGTGCATCAGTGGGTAAAACGGCCCTCCTGCGCGAGTTTTGCGGCACCGTTCGTCCGGAAATGAAAGTGCCAAAAACCCACCAAACAAGAGTTTTGGATCAAACAAGGATGATTGGGTGCGTCCGTTGCAAAAAATTCAACCGTGAGTTTTTCGGTGCATCAGTGGGTAAAACGGCCCTCCTACGCGAGTTTTGCGGCATCGTTCCTCCAGAAATGAAAGTGCCAAAAACCCACCAAACTTGAGTTTTGGGTCAAATGGAGATGATTGGGTGCGTCCGTTCCGAAAAATTCAACCAAAATTTTTTCGGTGCATCAGTGGGTAAAACGGTCCTCCTATGCGAGTTTTGCGGCACCGTTCCTCCGGAAATGAAAGTGCCAAAAACCCACCAAACAAGAGTTTTGGGTCAAACGAGGATGATTGGGTGGGTCCGTTGTGAAAAATTCAACCGTGAATTTTTCGGTGCATCAGTGGTTAAAATGGCCCTCCTGCGCGAGTTTTGCGGCAACGTTCCTCCGGAAATGAAAGTGCCAAAACCCCACCAAACATGAGTATTGGATCAAACGGAGATGATTGGATGCTTCCGTTGCATAAAATTCAACCGCGAGTTTTTCGGTGCATCAGTGGGAAAAACGGCCCACCGGCGCGAGTTTTGCGGCACCGTTCCTCCAGAAATGAATGTGCCAAAAACCCACCAAACATGAGTTTTGGGTCAAATGGAGATGATTGGGTGCGTCCGTTGCGAAAAATTCAACCAAAAAGTTTTTCGGTGCATCAGTGGGTAAAACGGTCCTCCTGCGCGAGTTTTGCGGCACCGTTCCTACGGAAATGAAAGTGCCAAAAACCCACCAAACATGAGTTCTGGGTCAAATGGAGATGATTGGGTGCGTCCGTTGCGAAAAATTCAACAGTGAGTTTTTCGGTGCATCAGTGGTTAAAACGGTCCTCCTGCGCGAGTTTTGCAGCACCGTTCCTACGGAAATGAAAGTGACAAAAACCCACCAAACAAGAGTTTTGGGTCAAACGAGGATGATTGGGTGGGTCCGTTGTGAAAAATTCAACCGTGATTTTTTCAGTGCATCAGTGGTTAAAATGGCCCTACCGCGCGAGTTTTGCGGCAGCGTTCCTCCGGAAATGAAAGTGTCAAAAACCCACCAAACATGAGTTTTGGATCAAACGCATATGATTGGGTGCGTCCGATGCGAAAAATTCAACCGTGAATTTTTCAGTGCATCAGTGGGTAAAATGGCCCTCCTGCGCGAGTTTTGTGGCACCGTTCGTCCGGAAATGAAAGTGCCAAAACCCCACCAAACAAGAGTTTTGGATCAAACGAGGATGATTGGGTGCGTCCGTTGCCAAAAATTCAACCGTGAGTTTTTCGGTGCATCAGTGGGTAAAACGGCCCTCCTGCGCGAGTTTTGCGGCATCGTTCCTCCGGAAATGAAAGAGCCAAAAACCCACCAAACATGAGTTTTGGGTCAAATGGAGATGATTGGGTGCGTCCGTTCCAAAAAATTCAACCAAATTTTTTTCGGTGCATCAGTGGGTAAAACGGTCCTCCTGCGCGAGTTTTGCGGCACCGTTCCTCCGGAAATGAAAGTGCCAAAAACCCACCAAACAAGAGTTTTGGGTCAAACGAGGATGATTGGGTGCGTCCGTTGCAAAAAATTCAACCGTGAGTTTTTCGGTGCATCAGTGGTTAAAACGGCCCTCCTGTGCGAGTTTTGCGGCACCATTCCTTCGGAAATGAAAGTGCCAAAAACCCACCAAACATGAGTTTTGGGTCAAATGGAGATGATTGGGTGCGTCCGTTCCGAAAAATTCAACCAAAATTTTTTCGGTGCATCAGTGGGTAAAACGGTCCTCCTGCGCGAGTTTTGCGGCACCGTTCCTCCGGAAATGAAAGTGCCAAAAACCCACCAAACAAGAGTTTTGGGTCAAACGAGGATGATTGGGTGCGTCCGTTGCAAAAAATTCAACCGTGAGTTTTTCGGTGCATCAGTGGTTAAAACGGTCCTCCTGCGCGAGTTTTGCGGCACCGTTCCTACGGAAATGAAAGTGACAAAAACCCACCAAACAAGAGTTTTGGGTCAAACGAGGATGATTGGGTGGGTCCGTTGTGAAAAATTCAACCGTGATTTTTTCGGTGCATCAGTGGTTAAAATGGCCCTACCGCGCGAGTTTTGCGGCACCGTTCCTCCGGAAATGAAAGTGTCTAAAACCCACCAAACATGAGTTTTGGATCAAACGCATATGATTGGGTGCGTCCGATGCGAAAAATTCAACCGTGAATTTTTCGGTGCATCAGTGGGTAAAACGGCCCTCCTGCGCGAGTTTTGCGGCACCGTTCGTCCGGAAATGAAAGTGCCAAAAACCCACCAAACAAGAGTTTTGGATCAAACGAGGATGATTGGGTGCGTCCGTTGCAAAAAAATCAACCGTGAGTTTTTCGGTGCATCAGTGGTTAAAACGGCCCTCCTGCGCGAGTTTTGCGGCACCGTTCGTCCGGAAATGAAAGTGCCAAAAACCCACCAAACTTGAGTTTTGGGTCAAATGGAGATGATTGGGTGCGTCCGTTCCGAAAAATTCAACCGTGAGTTTTTTGGTGCACCAGTGGTTAAAACGGCCCTCCTACGCGAGTTTTGCGGCACCGTTCCTCCGGAAATGAAAGTGCCAAAAACCCACCAAACATGTGTTTTGGGTCAAATGGAGATGATTGGGTGCGTCCGTTGCGAAAAATTCAACCAAAAAGTTTTTCGGTGCATCAGTGGGTAAAACGGTCCTCCTGCGCGAGTTTTGCGGCACTGTTCCTCCGGAAATGAAAGTGCCAAAAACCCACCAAACATGAGTTTTGGGTCAAACAGAGATGATTGGGTGCGTCTGTTGTGAAAAAATCAACCGTGAGTTTTTTGGTGTATCAGTGGTTAAAACGGCCCTCCTGTGCGAGTTTTGCGGCACCGTTCCTTCGGAAATGAAAGTGCCAAAAACCCACCAAACATGAGTTCTGGGTCAAACGGAGATGATTGGATGCGTCCGTTGCGAAAAATTCAACAATGAGTTTTTCAGTGCATCAGTGGGTAAAACGGTCCTCCTGCGCGAGTTTTGCGGCACTGTTCCTCCGGAAATGAAAGTGCCAAAAACCCACCAAACATGAGTTCTGGGTCAAATGGAGATGATTGGGTGCGTCCGTTGCGAAAAATTCAACAGTGAGTTTTTCGGTGCATCAGTGGTTAAAACGGTCCTTCTGCGCGAGTTTTGCGGCACCGTTCCTACGGAAATGAAAGTGACAAAAACCCACCAAACAAGAGTTTTGGGTCAAACGAGGATGATTGGGTGGGTCCGTTGTGAAAAATTCAACCGTGAATTTTTCGGTGCATCAGTGGTTAAAATGGCCCTCCTGCGCGAGTTTTGCGGCAACGTTCCTCCGGAAATGAAAGTGCCAAAAACCCACCAAACAAGAGTTTTGTGTCAAACAGAGATGATTGGGTGCGTCCGTTGCAAAAAATTCAACCGTGAGTTTTTCGGTGTATCAGTGGGTAAAACGGCCCTCCTGCACGAGTTTTGCGGCACCGTTCGTCCTGAAATGAAAGTGCCAAAAACCCACCAAACAAGAGTTTTGGGTCAAACGAGGATGATTGGGTGGGTCCGTTGTGAAAAATTCAACCGTGATTTTTTCGGTGCATTAGTGGTTAAAATGGCCCTACCGCGCGAGTTTTGCGGCACCGTTCCTCCGGAAATGAAAGTGTATAAAACCCACCAAACATGAGTTTTGGATCAAACGCATATGATTGGGTGCGTCCGATGCGAAAAATTCAACCGTGAATTTTTCGGTGCATCAGTGGGTAAAACGGCCCTCCTGCGCGAGTTTTGCGGCACCGTTCGTCCGGAAATGAAAGTGCCAAAAACCCACCAAACAAGAGTTTTGGATCAAACGAGGATGATTGGGTGCGTCCGTTGCAAAAAATTCAACCGTGAGTTTTTCGGTGCATCAGTGGGTAAAACGGCCCTCCTACGCGAGTTTTGCGGCATCGTTCCTCCAGAAATGAAAGTGCCAAAAACCCACCAAACTTGAGTTTTGGGTCAAATGGAGATGATTGGGTGCGTCCGTTCCGAAAAATTCAACCAAAATTTTTTCGGTGCATCAGTGGGTAAAACGGTCCTCCTATGCGAGTTTTGCGGCACCGTTCCTCCGGAAATGAAAGTGCCAAAAACCCACCAAACAAGAGTTTTGGGTCAAACGAGGATGATTGGGTGGGTCCGTTGTGAAAAATTCAACCGTGAATTTTTCGGTGCATCAGTGGTTAAAATGGCCCTCCTGCGCGAGTTTTGCGGCAACGTTCCTCCGGAAATGAAAGTGCCAAAAACCCACCAAACATGAGTTTTGGATCAAACGGAGATGATTGGATGCTTCCGTTGCATAAAATTCAACCGCGAGTTTTTCGGTGCATCAGTGGGAAAAACGGCCCACCGGCGCGAGTTTTGCGGCACCGTTCCTCCGGAAATGAATGTGCCAAAAACCCACCAAACATGAGTTTTGGGTCAAATGGAGATGATTGGGTGCGTCCGTTGCGAAAAATTCAACCAAAAAGTTTTTCGGTGCATCAGTGGGTAAAACGGTCCTCCTGCGCGAGTTTTGCGGCACCGTTCCTCCGGAAATGAAAGTGTCAAAAACCCACCAAACATGAGTTTTGGATGAAACGGAGATGATTGGATGCGTCTGTTGCGAAAAATTCAACCGTGAGTTTTTCGGTGCATCCATGGGTAAAACGGCCCTCCTGCGCGAGTTTTGCGGCACCGTTCCTCCGAAAATGAAAGTGTTAAAAACCCACCGAACAAGAGTTTTGGGTCAAACAGAGATGATTGGGTGCGTCCGTTGCGAAAAATTCAACCGTGAGTTTTTCGGTGCATCAGTGGATAAAACGGCCCTCCTGCGCGAGTTTTGCGGCACCGTTCGTCCGGAAATGAATGTGCCAAAAACCCAACAAACAAGAGTTTTGGATCAAACGAGGATGATTGGGTGCGTCCGTTGCGAAAAATTCAACCGTGAGTTTTTCGGTGCATCAGTGGGTAAAACGGCCCTCCTGCTCGAGTTTTGCGGCACCGTTCCTCCGGAAATGAAAGTGCCAAAAACCCACCAAACATGAGGATTGGGTCAAACGGAGATGATTGGGTGTGTCCGTTGTGAAAAATTCATCAATGAGTTTTTCGGTGCATCAGTGGGTAAAACGGTCCTCCTGCGCGAGTTTTGCGGCACCGTTCCTCCAGAAATGAAAGTGTGAAAAACCCACCAAACATGAGTTCTGGGTCAAACGGAGATGATTGGATGCTTCTGTTGCGTAAAATTCAACCGCGAATTTTTGGTGCAAGAGTGGGAAAAACGGCCCACCGGCGCGAGTTTTGCGGCACCGTTCCTCCGGAAATGAAAGTGCCAAAAACCCACCAAACATGAGTTTTGGGTCAAACAGAGATGATTGGGTGCGCCCGTTGCGAGAAATTCAACCATGAGTTTTTCGGTGCATCAGTGGTTAAAACGGCCCTCCTGCGTGAGTTTTGCGGCACCGTTCCTCCAGAAACGAATGTGCCAAAACCCCCCAAACAAGAGTTTTGGGTCAAACGAGGATGATTGGGTGGGTCCATTGTGAAAAATTCAACCGTGAATTTTTCGGTGCATCAGTGGTTAAAATGGCCATCCTGCGCGAGTTTTGCGGCACCGTTCCTCCGGAAATGAAAGTGCCAAAAACCCACCAAACATGAGTTTTGGATCAAACGGAGATGATTGGATGCGTCTGTTGCGAAAAATTCAACCGTGAGTTTTTCGGTGCAACCGTGGGTAAAACGGCCCTCCTGCGCGAGTTTTGCGGCACCGTTCCTCCGAAAATGAAAGTGCCAAAAACCCACCAAACATGAGTTTTGGGTCAAACAGAGATGATTGGGTGCGTCCTTTGCGAAAAATTCAACCGTGAGTTTTTCGGTGCATCAGTGGGTAAAACGGCCCACCTGCGCGTGTTTTGCGGCACCGTTCCTCCGGAAATTAAAGTGCCAAAAACCCACCAAACAAGAGTTTTGGGTCAAACGAGGATGATTGGGTGCGTCCGTTGTGAAAAATTCAACCATGACTTTTTCGGTGCATCAGTGGTTAAAACGGTCCTCCTGCGCGAGTTTTGCGGCACCGTTCCTCCAGAAACGAAAGTGCCAAAAACCCACCAAACAAGAGTTTTGGGTCAAACGAGGATGATTGGGTGGGTCCATTGTGAAAAATTCAACAATGATTTTTTCGGTGCATCAGTGGTTAAAACGACCCCCCGTGCGCGAGTTTGCGGCATCGTTCCTCCAAAAATAAAAGTGCCAAAAACCCACCAAACATGAGTTTTGGATCAAACGGAGATGATTGGGTGCGTCTGTTGCGAAAAATTCAACCGTGAGTTTTTCGGTGCATCCGTGGGTAAAACGGCCCTCCTACGCGAGTTTTGCGGCACCGTTCCTCCGAAAATGAAAGTGCCAAAAACCCACCAAACATGAGTTTTGGATCAAACGGAGATGATTGGATGCGTCCGTTGCGAAAAATTCAACCGTGAGTTTTTCGGTGCATCCGTGGGTAAACCGGCCCTCCTGCGCGAGTTTTGCGGCACCGTTCCTCCAGAAATGAAGGTGCGAAAAAACCACCAAACATGAGTTTTGGGTCAAATGGAGATGATTGGGTGCGTCCATTGCGAAAAATTCAACCAAAATTTTTTTCAGTGCATCAGTGGGTAAAACGGTCCTGCTGCGCGAGTTTTGCGGCACCGTTCCTCCGGAAATGAAAGTGCCAAAAACCCACCAAACATGAGTTTTGGGTCAAACAGAGATGATTGGGTGCGTCCATTGCAAAAAATTCAACCGTGAGTTTTTCGGTGCATCAGTGGTTAAAACGGCCCTCCTGCGCGAGTTTTGCGGCACCGTTCCTCCGGAAATGAAAGTGCCAAAAACCCACCAAACAAGAGTTTTGGGTCAAATGAGGATGATTGGGTGGGTCCGTTGTGAAAAAATCAACTGTAAATTTTTCGGTGCATCAGTGGTTAAAATGGCCCTCCTGTGCGAGTTTTGCGGCAACGTTCCTCCGGAAATGAAAGTGCAAAAAACCCACCAAACATGAGTTTTGGATCAAACGGAGATGATTGGATGCTTCCGTTGCGTAAAATTCAACCGCGAGTTTTTCGGTGCATCAGTGGGAAAAACGGCCCACCGGCGCGAGTTTTGCGGCACCGTTCCTCCGGAAATGAAAGCGCCAAAAACCCACCAAACATGAGTTTTGGGTCAAATGGAGATGATTGGGTGCGTCCGTTGCGAAAAATTCAACCAAAAAGTTTTTCGGTGCATCAGTGGGTAAAACGGTCCTCCTGCGCGAGTTTTGCGGCTCCGTTCCTCCGAAAATAAAAGTGCCAAAAACCCACCAAACATGAGTTTTGGGTCAAACAGAGATGATTGGGTGCGTCCGTCGCGAAAAATTCAACCGTGAGTTTTTCGGTGCATCAGTGGTTCAAACGGCCCCCTGCGCGAGTTTTGCGGCATCGTTCCTCCAAAAATAAAAGTGCCAAAAAGCCACCAAACATGAGTTTTGGATCAAACGGAGATGATTGGGTGCGTCTGATGCGAAAAATTCAACCGTGAGTTTTTCAGTGCATCAGTGGGTAAAACGGCCCTCCTGCGCGAGTTTTGCGGCACCGTTCCTCCGAAAATGAAAGTGACAAAAACCCACCAAAAATGAGTTTTGGGTCAAATGGAGATGATTGGGTGCGTCCGTTGCGAAAAATTCAACCAAAATTTTTTCGGTGCATCAGTGGGTAAAACGGTCCTCCGCGAGTTTTGCGGCACCGTTCCTCCGAAAATGAAAGTGCCAAAAACCCATCAAACATGAGTTTTGGGTCAAACAGAGATGATTGGGTGCGTCCGTTGCGAAAAATTCAACCGTGAGTTTTTCGGTGCATCAGTGGTTAAAACGGCCCTCCTGCGCGAGTTTTGCGGCACCGTTCCTCCAGAAACGAAAGTGCCAAAAACCCACCAAACAAGAGTTTTGGGTCAAACGAGGATGATTGGGTGGGTCCATTGTGAAAAATTCAACCGTGAATTTTTCGGTGCATCAGTGGTTAAAATGGCTCTCCTGCGTGAGTTTTGCGGCACCGTTCCTCCGGAAATCAAAGTGCCAAAAAACCACCAAACATGAGTTTTGGATCAAACGGAGATGATTGGATGCGTCTATTGCGAAAAATTCAACCATGAGTTTTTCGGTGCATCCATGGGTAAAACGGCCCTCCTGCGCAAGTTTTGCGGCACCGTTCCTCCGAAAATGAAAGTGTCAAAAACCCACCAAACATGAGTTCTGGATCAAACGGAGATGATTGGATGCGTCCGTTGCGAAAAATTCAACCGTGAGTTTTTCGGTGCATCAGTGGGTAAAACGGCCCTCCTGCGCGAGTTTTGCGGCTCCGTTCGTCCGGAAATGAAAGTGCCAAAACCCACCAAACAAGAGTTTTGGGTCAAACGAGGATGATTGGGTGCGTCCGTTGCAAAAAATTCAACCGTGAGTTTTTCGGTGCATCAGTGGGTAAAACGGCCCTCCTGCGCGACTTTTGCGGCACCGTTCCTCCGGAAATGAAAGTGCCAAAAACCCACCAAACATGAGTTTTGGGTCAAACAGAGATGATTGGGTGCGTCTGTTGCGAAAAATTCAACCGTGAGTTTTTCGGTGCATCAGTGGTTAAATCGGCCCTCCTATGCGAGTTTTGCGGCACCGTTCCTTCGGAAATGAAAGTGCCAAAAACCCACCAAACATGAGTTCTGGGTCAAACGGAGATGATTGGATGCGTCCGTTGCGAAAAATTCAACAATGAGTTTTTCAGTGCATCAGTGGGTAAAACGGACCTCCTGCGCGAGTTTTGCGGCACCGTTCCTCCGGAAATGAAAGTGCCAAAAACCCACCAAACATGAGTTTTGGGTCAAACAGAGATGATTGGGTGCGTCCGTTGCGAAAAATTCAATAGTGAGTTTTTCGGTGCATCAGTGGTTAAAATGGCCCTCCTATGCGAGTTTTGCGGCGACGTTCCTCCGGAAATGAAAGTGCCAAAAACCCACCAAACAAGAGTTTTGGATCAAACGGAGATGATTGGATGCTTCTGTTGCGTAAAATTCAACCGCGAATTTTTGGTGCAAGAGTGGGAAAAACGGCCCACCGGCGCGAGTTTTGCGGCACCGTTCCTCCGGAAATGAAAGTGCCAAAAACCCACCAAACATGAGTTTTGGGTCAAACAGAGATGATTGGGTGCGTCCGTTGCGAAAAATTCAACCGTGAGTTTTTCGGTGCATCAGTGGGTAAAACGGCCCTCCTGCGCGAGTTTTGCGGCACCGTTCGTCCGGAAATGAAAGTGCCAAAAACCCACCAAAGAGTTTTGGATCAAACGAGGATCATTGGGTGCGTCCGTTGCGAAAAATTCAACCGTGAGTTTTTCAGTGCATCAATGGGTAAAACGGCCCTCCTGCGCGAGTTTTGCGGCACCGTTCGTCCGGAAATGAAAATGCCAAAAACCCACCAAACAAGAGTTTTGGATCAAACGAGGATGATTGGGTGCGTCCGTTGCAAAAAATTCAACCGTGAGTTTTTCGGTGCATCAGTGGGTAAAACGGTCCTCCTGCGCGAGTTTTGCTGCACCGTTCCTCCCGAAATGAAAGTGCGAAAAACCCACCAAACATGAGTTTTGGGTCAAACATAGATGATTGGGTGCTTTCGTTGTAAAAAATTCAACCGTGAGTTTTTCGATGCATCAGTGGGTAAAACGGCCCTCCTGCACGAGTTTTGCGGCACCGTTCGTCCGGAAATGAAAATGCCAAAAACCCACCAAACAAGAGTTTTGGATCAAACGAGGATGATTGGGTGCGTCCGTTGCAAAAAATTCAACCGTGAGTTTTTCGGTGCATCAGTGGGTAAAACGGCCCTCCTGCGCGAGTTTTGCTGCACCGTTCCTCCCGAAATGAAAGTGCGAAAAACCCACCAAACATGAGTTTTGGGTCAAACATAGATGATTGGGTGCTTTCGTTGTAAAAAATTCAACCGTGAGTTTTTCGATGCATCAGTGGTTAAAACGGCCCTCCTGCGCGAGTTTTGCGGCACTGTTCCTCCGGAAATGAAAGTGCCAAAAACCCACCAAACATGAGTTTTGGGTCAAATGGAGATGATTGGGTGCGTCCGTTGCGAAAAATTCAACGAAAAAGTTTTTCGGTGCATCAGTGGGTAAAACGGTCCACCTGCGCGAGTTTTGCGGCACCGTTCCTCCGAAAATGATAGTGCCAAAAACCCACCAAACATGAGTTTTGGATCAAGCGGAGATGATTGGGTGCGTCCGTTGCGAAAAATTCAACCGTGAGTTTTTCGGTGCATCAGTGGTAAAAACGGCCCTCCTGCGCGAGTTTTGCGGCACCGTTACTCCGGAAATGAAAGTGCCAAAAACCCACCAAACAAGAGTTTTGGGTCAAACGAGGATGATTGGGTGGGTCCGTTGTGAAAAATTCAACCGTGATTTTTTCGGTGCATCAGTGGTTAAAATGGCCCTACCGCGCGAGTTTTGCGGCACCGTTCCTCCGGAAATGAAAGTGTCAAAAACCCACCAAACATGAGTTTTGGATCAAACGCATATGATTGGGTGCGTCCGATGCGAAAAATTCAACCGTGAATTTTTCGGTGCATCAGTGGGTAAAACGGCCCTCCTGCGCGAGTTTTGCGGCACCGTTCGTCCGGAAATGAAAATGCCAAAAACCCACCAAACAAGAGTTTTGGATCAAGCGAGGATGATTGGGTGCGTCCGTTGCAAAAAAATTCAACCGTGAGTTTTTCGGTGCATCAGTGGGTAAAACGGTCCTCCTGCGCGAGTTTTGCTGCACCGTTCCTCCGGAAATGAAAGTGCCAAAAATCAACCAAACATGAGTTTTGGGTCAAACATAGATGATTGGGTGCTTTCGTTGTAAAAAAATCAACCGTGAGTTTTCCGGTGCATCAGTGGGTAAAATGGCACTCCTGCGTGAGTTTTGCGGCACCGTTCCTCCAGAAATGAAAGTGCCAATAACCCACCAAACATGAGTTTTTGGTCAAATGGGGATGATTGGGTGCGTCCGTTGCGAAAAATTCAACCGTGATTTTTTCGGTGCATCAGTGGTGAAAACGGTCCTCCTGCGCGAGTATTGCGGCACCGTTCCTTCGAAAATGAAATGCCAAAAACGCACCAAACATGACTTTTGGGTCAAACGGAGATGATTCGGTGCGTCCATTGTGAAAAATTCAACCATGAGTTTTCGGTGCATCAGTGGGTAAAACGGCCCTCCTACGCGAGTTTTGCGGCACCGTTCCTCCGGAAATGAAAGTGCCAAAAACCCACCAAACATGAGTTTTGGGACAAACGGAGATGATTGGGTGCGTCCGTTGTGAAAAATTCAACAATGAATTTTTCGTTGCATCAGTGGTTAAAACGTCCCTCGTGCGCGAGTTTTGCGGCACCGTTCCTCCGAAAATGAAAGTGCCAAAAACCCACCAAACATGAGTTTTGGGTCAAACGGAGATGATTGGGTGCGTCCATTGTGAAAGATTCAACTGTGTGTTTTTCGGTGCATCCGTGGGTAAAATGGTCCTCCCATACGAGTTTTTCGGCACCGTTCCTCTGGGAATGAAAGTGCCAAAACCCCAAAACATGAGTTTTGGGTCAAACGGAGTGATTGGGTGTGTCCGTTGTGAAAAATTCAACCGTGAATTTTTCGGTGCATCATTGGTTAAAATGGCCCTCCTGCGCGAGTTTTGCGGCAACGTTCCTCTGGAAATGAAAGTGCCAAAAACCCACCAAACATGAGTTTTGGATCAAACGGAGATGATTGGATGCTTCCGTTGCAAAAAATTCAACCGCGAGTTTTTCGGTGCATCAGTGGGAAAAACGGCCCACCGGCTCGAGTTTTGCGGCACCGTTCCTCCGGAAATGAATGTGCCAAACCCACCAAACATGAGTTTTGGGTCAAATGAAGATGATTCGGTGCGTCCGTTGCGAAAAATTCAACCAAAAAGTTTTTCGGTGCATCAGTGGGTAAAACGGTCCTCCTGCGCGAGTTTTGCGGCACCGTTCCTCCGAAAATGAAAGTGCCAAAAACCCACCAAACATGAGTTTTGGGTCAAACAGAGATGATTGGGTGCGTTCGTTGCGAAAAATTCAACCGTGAGTTTTTCGGTGCATCAGTGGGTAAAATGGCCCTCCTGCACGAGTTTTGCGGCACCGTTCGTCCTGAAATGAAAGTGCCAAAAACCCACCAAACAAGAGTTTTGGATCAAACGAGGATGATTGGGTGCGTCCGTTGCGAAAAATTCAACCGTGATTTTTTCGGTGCATCACTGGGTAAAACGGCCCTCCTGCGCGAGTTTTGCGGCACCGTTCCTCCGGAAATGAAAGTGCCAAAAATCAACCAAACATGAGTTTTGGGTCAAACGGAGACGATTGTGTGCGTCCGTTGTGAAAAATTCAACAATGAGTTTTTCGGTGCATCAGTGGTTAAAACGGCCCTCCTGCGCGAGTTTTGCGGCACCGTTCGTCCGGAAATGAAAGTGCCAAAAACCCACCAAACAAGAGTTTTGGATCAAACGAGGACGATTGGGTGGGTCCGTTGCGAAAAATTCAACCGTGAGTTTTTTGGTGCATCAGTGGTTAAAACGGCCCTCCTGCGCGAGTTTTGCGGCACCGTTCCTCCGGAAATGAAAGTGCCAAAAACCCACCAAACATGTGTTTTGGGTCAAATGGAGATGACTGGGTGCGTCTGTTGCGAAAAATTCAACAATGAGTTTTTCAATGCATCAGTGGGTAAAACGGTCCTCCTGCGCGAGTTTTGCTGCACCGTTCCTCCCGAAATGAAAGTGCGAAAAACCCACCAAACATGAGTTTTGGGTCAAACATAGATGATTGGGTGCTTTCGTTGTAAAAAAATCAACCGTGAGTTTTCCGGTACATCAGTGGGTAAAATGGCACTCCTGCGTGAGTTTTGCGGCACCGTTCCTCCAGAAATGAAAGTGCCAATAACCCACCAAACATGAGTTTTTGGTCAAATGGGGATGATTGGGTGCGTCCGTTGCGAAAAATTCAACCGTGATTTTTTCGGTGCATCAGTGGTGAAAACGGTCCTCCTGCGCGAGTATTGCGGCACCGTTCCTTCGAAAATGAAATGCCAAAAACGCACCAAACATGACTTTTGGGTCAAACGGAGATGATTCGGTGCGTCCATTGTGAAAAATTCAACCATGAGTTTTCGGTGCATCAGTGGGTAAAACGGCCCTCCTACGCGAGTTTTGCGGCACCGTTCCTCCGGAAATGAAAGTGCCAAAAACCCACCAAACATGAGTTTTGGGACAAACGGAGATGATTGGGTGCGTCCGTTGTGAAAATTTCAACCTTGAATTTTTCGGTGCATCAGTGGTTAAAACGTCCCTCGTGCGCGAGTTTTGCGGCACCGTTCCTCCAGAAATGAAAGTTCCAAAAACCCACCAAACATGAGTTTTGGGTCAAACGGAGATGATTGGGTGCGTCCGTTGTGAAAAAGTCAACCATGAGTTTTTCGGTGCATCAGTGGTTAAAACGGCCCTCCTGCGCGAGTTTTGCGGCACCGTTCCTCCGAAAATGAAAGTGCCAAAAACCCACCAAACATGAGTTTTGGGTCAAATCGGGATGATTGGGTGCGTCCGTTGTGAAAGATTCAACTGTGTGTTTTCGGTGCATCCGTGGGTAAAATGGTCCTCCCATACGAGTTTTGCGGCACCGTTCCTCTGGGAATGAAAGTGCCAAAACCCCGAAACATGAGTTTTGGGTCAAACGGAGATGATTGGGTGTGTCCGTTGTGAAAAATTCAACCGTGAATTTTTCGGTGCATCATTGGTTAAAATGGCCCTCCTGCGCGAGTTTTGCGGCAACGTTCCTCTGGAAATGAAAGTGCCAAAAACCCACCAAACATGAGTTTTGGATCAAACGGAGATGATTGGATGCTTCCGTTGCATAAAATTCAACCGCGAGTTTTTCGGTGCATCAGTGGGAAAAACGGCCCACCGGCGCGAGTTTTGCGGCACCGTTCCTCCGGAAATGAATGTGCCAAACCCACCAAACATGAGTTTTGGGTCAAATGAAGATGATTGGGTGCGTCCGTTGCGAAAAATTCAACCAAAAAGTTTTTCGGTGCATCAGTCGGTAAAACGGTCCTCCTGCGCGAGTTTTGCGGCACCGTTCCTCCGAAAATGAAAGTGCCAAAAACCCACCAAACATGAGTTTTGGGTCAAACAGAGATGATTGGGTGCGTCCGTTGCGAAAAATTCAACCGTGAGTTTTTCGGTGCATCAGTGGGTAAAACTGCCAGGGTAAAACTGCCATCCTGCACGAGTTTTGCGGCACCGTTCGTCCTGAAATGAAAGTGCCAAAAACCCACCAAACAAGAGTTTTGGATCAAACGGGGATGATTGGGTGCGTCCGTTGCGAAAAATTCAACCGTGAGTTTTTTGGTGCATCAATGGGTAAAACGGCCCTCCTGCGCGAGTTTTGCGGCACCGTTCCTCCGGAAATGAAAGTGCCAAAAATCAACCAAACATGAGTTTTGGGTCAAACGGAGATGATTGGGTGCGTCCGTTGTGAAAAATTCAACAATGAGTTTTTCGGTGCATCAGTGGTTAAAACGGCCCTGCTGCGCGAGTTTTGCGGCACCGTTCGTCCGGAAAGGAAAGTGCCAAAAACCCACCAAACAAGAGTTTTGGATCAAACGAGGATGATTGGGTGGGTCCGTTGCGAAAAATTCAACCGTGAGTTTTTTGGTGCATCAGTGGTTAAAACGGCCCTCCTGCGCGAGTTTTGCGGCACCGTTCCTCCGGAAATGAAAGTGCCAAAAACCCACCAAACATGTGTTTTGGGTCAAATGGAGATGATTGGGTGCGTCCGTTGCGAAAAATTCAACAATGAGTTTTTCAATGCATCAGTGGGTAAAACGGTCCTCCTGCGCTAGTTTTGCTGCACCGTTCCTCCCGAAATGAAAGTGCCAAAAACCCACCAAACATGAGTTTTGGGTCAAACAGAGATGATTGGGTGCGTCCGTTGCAAAAAATTCAACCATGAGTTTTTCGGTGTATCAGTGGTTAAAACGGACCTCCTGCGCGAGTTTTGCGGCACCGTTCCTCCGGAAATGAAAGTGCCAAAAACCCACCAAACATGTGTTTTGGGTCAAATGGAGATGATTGGGTGCGTCCGTTGCAAAAAATTCAACCAAAAAGTTTTTCGGTGCATCAGTGGGTAAAACGGTCCTCCTGCGCGAGTTTTGCGGCACTGTTCCTCCGGAAATGAAAGTGCCAAAAACCCACCAAACATGAGTTTTGGGTCAAACAGAGATGATTGGGTGCGTCTGTTGCGAAAAATTCAACCATGAGTTTTTTGGGGCATCAGGGGTTAAAACGGCCCTCCTGTGCGAGTTTTGCGGCACCGTTCCTTCAGAAATGAAAGTGCCAAAAACCCACAAAACATGAGTTCTGGGTCACACGGAGATGATTGGATGCGTCCGTTGCGAAAAATTGAACAATGAGTTTTTCAGTGCTTCAGTGGGTAAAACAGTCCTCCTGCGCGAGTTTTGCAGCACCGTTCCTCCGGAAATGAAAGTGCCAAAAACCCACCAAACAAGAGTTCTTGGTCAAATGGAGATGATTGGGTGCGTCCGTTGCGAAAAATTCAACAGTGAGTTTTTCGGTGCATCAGTGGTTAAAACGGTCCTCCTGCGCGAGTTTTGCGGCACCGTTCCTACGGAAATGAAAGTGACAAAAACCCACCAAACAAGAGTTTTGGGTCAAACGAGGATGATTAGGTGGGTCCGTTGTGAAAAATTCAACCGTGATTTTTTCGGTGCATCAGTGGTTAAAATGGCCCTACCGCGCGAGTTTTGCGGCACCGTTCGTCCGGAAATGAAAGTGCCAAAAACCCACCAAACAAGAGTTTTGGATCAAACGAGGATGATTGGGTGCGTCCGTTGCGAAAAATTCAACCATGAGTTTTTCGGTGCATCAATGGGTAAAACGGCCCTCCTGCGCGAGTTTTGCGGCACCGTTCCTCCGGAAATGAAAGTGCCAAAAATCCACCAAACATGAGTTTTGGGTCAAACGGAGTTGATTGGGTGCGTCCGTTGTGAAAAATTCAACAATGAGTTTTTCGGTGCATCAGTGGTTAAAACGGCCCTCCTGCGCGAGTTTTGCGGCACCGTTCGTCCGGAAATGAAAGTGCCAAAAACCCACCAAACAAGAGTTTTGGATCAAACGAGGATGATTGGGTGGGTCCGTTGCGAAAAATTCAACCGTGAGTTTTTTGGTGCACCAGTGGTTAAAACGGCCCTCCTACGCGAGTTTTGCGGCACCGTTCCTCCGGAAATGAAAGTGCCAAAAACCCACCAAACATGTGTTTTGGGTCAAATGGAGATGATTGGGTGCGTCCGTTGCGAAAAATTCAACCAAAAAGTTTTTCGGTGCATCAGTGGGTAAAACGGTCCTCCTGCGCGAGTTTTGCGGCACTGTTCCTCCGGAAATGAAAGTGCCAAAAACCCACCAAACATGAGTTTTGGGTCAAACAGAGATGATTGGGTGCGTCTGTTGTGAAAAATTCAACCGTGAGTTTTTTGGTGTATCAGTGGTTAAAACGGCCCTCCTGTGCGAGTTTTGCGGCACCGTTCCTTCGGAAATGAAAGTGCCAAAAACCCACCAACCATGAGTTCTGGGTCAAACGGAGATGATTGGATGCGTCTGTTGCGAAAAATTCAACAATGAGTTTTTCAGTGCATCAGTGGGTAAAACGGTCCTCCTGCGCGAGTTTTGCGGCACCGTTCCTCCGGAAATGAAAGTGCCAAAACCCACCAAACATGAGTTCTGGGTCAATTGGAGATGATTGGGTGCGTCCGTTGCGAAAAATTCAACAGTGAGTTTTTCGGTGCATCAGTGGTTAAAACGGTCCTCCTGCGCGAGTTTTGCGGCACCGTTCCTACGGAAATGAAAGTGCCAAAAACCCACCAAACAAGAGTTTTGGGTCAAACGAGGATGATTGGGTGGGTCCGTCGTGAAAAATTCAACCGTGATTTTTTCGGTGCATCAGTGGTTAAAATGGCCCTACCGCGCGAGTTTTGCGACACCGTTCCTCCGGAAATGAAAGTGTCAAAAACCCACCAAACATGTGTTTTGGATCAAACGCATATGATTGGGTGCGTCCGATGCGAAAAATTCAACCGTGAATTTTTCGGTGCATCAGTGGGTAAAACGGCCCTCCTGCGCGAGTTTTGCGGCACCGTTCGTCCGGAAATGAAAATGCCCAAAACCCACCAAACAAGAGTTTTGGATCAAACGAGGATGATTGGGTGCGTCCGTTGCAAAAAATTCAACCGTGAGTTTTTCGGTGCATCAGTGGGTAAAACGGCCCTCCTACGCTAGTTTTGCGGCATCGTTCCTCCGGAAATGAAAGTGCCAAAAACCAACCAAACATGAGTTTTGGGTCAAATGGAGATGATTGGGTGCGTCCGTTCCGAAAAATTCAACCAAAATTTTTTCGGTGCATCAGTGGGTAAAACGGTCCTCCTATGCGAGTTTTGCGGCACCGTTCCTTCGGAAATGAAAGTGCCAAAAACCCAACAAACAAGAGTTTTGGGTCAAACGAGGATGATTGGGTGGGTCCGTTGTGAAAAATTCAACCGTGAATTTTTCGGTGCATCAGTGGTTAAAATGGCCCTCCTGCGCGAGTTTTGCGGCAACGTTCCTCCGGAAATGAAAGTGCCAAAAACCCACCAAACATGAGTTTTGGATCAAACGGAGATGATTGGATGCTTCCGTTGCATAAAATTCAACCGCGAGTTTTTCGGTGCATCAGTGGGAAAAACGGCCCACCGGCGCGAGTTTTGCAGCACCGTTCCTCCGAAAATGAATGTGCCAAACCCACCAAACATGAGTTTTGGGTCAAATGGAGATGATTGGGTGCGTCCGTTGCGAAAAAATCAACCAAAAAGTTTTTCGGTGCATCAGTGGGTAAAATGGTCCTCCTGCGCGAGTTTTGCGGCACCGTTCCTCCGAAAATGAAAGTGCCAAAAACCCACCAAACATGAGTTTTGTGTCAAACAGAGATGATTGGGTGCGTCCGTTGCAAAAAATTCAACCGTGAGTTTTTCGGTGCATCAGTGGGTAAAACGGCCCTCCTGCACGAGTTTTGCGGCACCGTTCGTCCTGAAATGAAAGTGCCAAAAACCCACCAAACAAGAGTTTTGGATCAAACGAGGATGATTGGGTGCGTCCGTTGCGAAAAATTCAACCATGAGTTTTTCGGTGCATCAATGGGTAAAATGGCCCTACCGCGCGAGTTTTGCGGCACCGTTCCTCCGGAAATGAAAGTGCCAAAAACCCAACAAACATGAGTTCTGGGTCAAATGGAGATGATTGGGTGCGTCCGTTGCGAAAAATTCAACAGTGAGTTTTTCGGTGCATCAGTGGTTAAAACGGTCCTCCTGCGCGAGTTTTGCGGCACCGTTCCTACGGAAATGAAAGTGACAAAAACCCACCAAACAAGAGTTTTGGGTCAAACGAGGACGATTAGGTGGGTCCGTTGTGAAAAATTCAACCGTGATTTTTTGGTGCATCAGTGGTTAAAATGGCCCTACCGCGCGAGTTTTGCGGCACCGTTCGTCCGGAAATGAAAGTGCCAAAAACCCACCAAACAAGAGTTTTGGATCAAACGAGGATGATTGGGTGCGTCCGTTGCGAAAAATTCAACCATGAGTTTTTCGGTGCATCAATGGGTAAAACGGCCCTCCTGCGCGAGTTTTGCGGCACTGTTCCTCCGGAAATGAAAGTGCCAAAAATCCACCAAACATGAGTTTTGGGTCAAACGGAGATGATTGGGTGCGTCCGTTGTGAAAAATTCAACAATGAGTTTTTCGGTGCATCAGTGGTTAAAACGGCCCTCCTGCGCGAGTTTTGCGGCACCGTTCGTCCGAAAATGAAAGTGCCAAAAACCCACCAAACAAGAGTTTTGGATCAAACGAGGATGATTGGGTGGGTCCGTTGCGAAAAATTCAACCGTGAGTTTTTTGGTGCACCAGTGGTTAAAACGGCCCTCCTGCGCGAGTTTTGCGGCACCGTTCCTCCAGAAATGAAAGTGCCAAAAACCCACCAAACATGTGTTTTGGGTCAAATGGAGATGATTGGGTGCGTCCGTTGCGAAAAATTCAACCAAAAAGTTTTTCGGTGCATCAGTGGGTAAAACGGTCCTCCTGCGCGAGTTTTGCGGCACTGTTCCTCCGGAAATGAAAGTGTCAAAAACCCACCAAACATGAGTTTTGGGTCAAACAGAGATGATTGGGTGCGTCTGTTGTGAAAAATTCAATCGTGAGTTTTTTGGTGTATCAGTGGTTAAAACGGCCCTCCTGTGCGAGTTTTGCGGCACCGTTCCTTCGGAAATGAAAGTGCCAAAAACCCACCAACCATGAGTTCTGGGTCAAACGGAGATGATTGGATGCGTCTGTTGCGAAAAATTCAACAATGAGTTTTTCAGTGCATCAGTGGGTAAAACGGTCCTCCTGCGCGAGTTTTGCGGCACCGTTCCTCCGTAAATGAAAGTGCCAAAAACCCACCAAACATGAGTTCTGGGTCAATTGGAGATGATTGGGTGCGTCCGTTGCGAAAAATTCAACAGTGAGTTTTTCGGTGCAACAGTGGTTAAAACGGTCCTCCTGCGCGAGTTTTGCGGCACCGTTCCTACGGAAATGAAAGTGCCAAAAACCCACCAAACAAGAGTTTTGGGTCAAACGAGGATGATTGGGTGGGTCCGTCGTGAAAAATTCAACCGTGATTTTTTCGGTGCATCAGTGGTTAAAATGGCCCTACCGCGCGAGTTTTGCGACACCGTTCCTCCGGAAATGAAAGTGTCAAAAACCCACCAAACATGTGTTTTGGATCAAACGCATATGATTGGGTGCGTCCGATGCGAAAAATTCAACCGTGAATTTTTCGGTGCATCAGTGGGTAAAACGGCCCTCCTGCGCGAGTTTTGCGGCACCGTTCGTCCGGAAATGAAAATGCCCAAAACCCAGCAAACAAGAGTTTTGGATCAAACGAGGATGATTGGGTGCGTCCGTTGCAAAAAATTCAACCGTGAGTTTTTCGGTGCATCAGTGGGTAAAACGGCCCTCCTACGCTAGTTTTGCGGCATCGTTCCTCCGGAAATGAAAGTGCCAAAAACCAACAAAACATGAGTTTTGGGTCGAATGGAGATGATTGGGTGCGTCCGTTCCGAAAAATTCAACCAAAATTTTTTCGGTGCATCAGTGGGTAAAACGGTCCTCCTATGCGAGTTTTGCGGCACCGTTCCTTCGGAAATGAAAGTGCCAAAAACCCAACAAACAAGAGTTTTGGGTCAAACGAGGATGATTGGGTGGGTCCGTTGTGAAAAATTCAACCGTGAATTTTTCGGTGCATCAGTGGTTAAAATGGCCCTCCTGCGTGAGTTTTGCGGCAACGTTCGTCCGGAAATGAAAGTGCCGAAAACCCACCAAACATAAGTTTTGGATCAAACGGAGATGATTGGATGCTTCCGTTGCATAAAATTCAACCGCGAGTTTTTCGGTGCATCAGTGGGAAAAACGGCCCACCGGCGCGAGTTTTGCGGCACCGTTCCTCCGAAAATGAATGTGCCAAACCCACCAAACATGAGTTTTGGGTCAAATGGAGATGATTGGGTGCGTCCGTTGCGAAAAATTCAACCAAAAAGTTTTTCGGTGCATCAGTGGGTAAAATGGTCCTCCTGCGCGAGTTTTGCGGCACCGTTCCTCCGAAAATGAACGTGCCAAAAACCCACCAAACATGAGTTTTGTGTCAAACAGAGATGATTGGGTGCGTCCGTTGCAAAAAATTCAACCGTGAGTTTTTCGGTGCATCAGTGGGTAAAACGGCCCTCCTGCACGAGTTTTGCGGCACCGTTCGTCCTGAAATGAAAGTGCCAAAAACCCACCAAACAAGAGTTTTGGATCAAACGAGGATGATTGGGTGCGTCCGTTGCGAAAAATTCAACCATGAGTTTTTCGGTGCATCAATGGGTAAAATGGCCCTACCGCGCGAGTTTTGCGGCACCGTTCCTCCGGAAATGAAAGTGCCAAAAACCCAACAAACATGAGTTCTGGGTCAAATGGAGATGATTGGGTGCGTCCGTTGCGAAAAATTCAACAGTGAGTTTTTCGGTGCATCAGTGGTTAAAACGGTCCTCCTGCGCGAGTTTTGCGGCACCGTTCCTACGGAAATGAAAGTGACAAAAACCCACCAAACAAGAGTTTTGGGTCAAACGAGGACGATTAGGTGGGTCCGTTGTGAAAAATTCAACCGTGATTTTTTGGTGCATCAGTGGTTAAAATGGCCCTACCGCGCGAGTTTTGCGGCACCGTTCGTCCGGAAATGAAAGTGCCAAAAACCCACCAAACAAGAGTTTTGGATCAAACGAGGATGATTGGGTGCGTCCGTTGCGAAAAATTCAACCATGAGTTTTTCGGTGCATCAATGGGTAAAACGGCCCTCCTGCGCGAGTTTTGCGGCACTGTTCCTCCGGAAATGAAAGTGCCAAAAATCCACCAAACATGAGTTTTGGGTCAAACGGAGATGATTGGGTGCGTCCGTTGTGAAAAATTCAACAATGAGTTTTTCGGTGCATCAGTGGTTAAAACGGCCCTCCTGCGCGAGTTTTGCGGCACCGTTCGTCCGGAAATGAAAGTGCCAAAAACCCACCAAACAAGAGTTTTGGATCAAACGAGGATGATTGGGTGGGTCCGTTGCGAAAAATTCAACCGTGAGTTTTTTGGTGCACCAGTGGTTAAAACGGCCCTCCTGCGCGAGTTTTGCGGCACCGTTCCTCCGGAAATGAAAGTGCCAAAAACCCACCAAACATGTGTTTTGGGTCAAATGGAGATGATTGGGTGCGTCCGTTGCGAAAAATTCAACCAAAAAGTTTTTCGGTGCATCAGTGGGTAAAACGGTCCTCCTGCGCGAGTTTTGCGGCACTGTTCCTCCGGAAATGAAAGTGTCAAAAACCCACCAAACATGAGTTTTGGGTCAAACAGAGATGATTGGGTGCGTCTGTTGTGAAAAATTCAATCGTGAGTTTTTTGGTGTATCAGTGGTTAAAACGGCCCTCCTGTGCGAGTTTTGCGGCACCGTTCCTTCGGAAATGAAAGTGCCAAAAACCCACCAACCATGAGTTCTGGGTCAAACGGAGATGATTGGATGCGTCTGTTGCGAAAAATTCAACAATGAGTTTTTCAGTGCATCAGTGGGTAAAACGGTCCTCCTGCGCGAGTTTTGCGGCACCGTTCCTCCGTAAATGAAAGTGCCAAAAACCCACCAAACATGAGTTCTGGGTCAATTGGAGATGATTGGGTGCGTCCGTTGCGAAAAATTCAACAGTGAGTTTTTCGGTGCAACAGTGGTTAAAACGGTCCTCCTGCGCGAGTTTTGCGGCACCGTTCCTACGGAAATGAAAGTGCCAAAAACCCACCAAACAAGAGTTTTGGGTCAAACGAGGATGATTGGGTGGGTCCGTCGTGAAAAATTCAACCGTGATTTTTTCGGTGCATCAGTGGTTAAAATGGCCCTACCGCGCGAGTTTTGCGACACCGTTCCTCCGGAAATGAAAGTGTCAAAAACCCACCAAACATGTGTTTTGGATCAAACGCATATGATTGGGTGCGTCCGATGCGAAAAATTCAACCGTGAATTTTTCGGTGCATCAGTGGGTAAAACGGCCCTCCTGCGCGAGTTTTGCGGCACCGTTCGTCCGGAAATGAAAATGCCCAAAACCCAGCAAACAAGAGTTTTGGATCAAACGAGGATGATTGGGTGCGTCCGTTGCAAAAAATTCAACCGTGAGTTTTTCGGTGCATCAGTGGGTAAAACGGCCCTCCTACGCTAGTTTTGCGGCATCGTTCCTCCGGAAATGAAAGTGCCAAAAACCAACAAAACATGAGTTTTGGGTCGAATGGAGATGATTGGGTGCGTCCGTTCCGAAAAATTCAACCAAAATTTTTTCGGTGCATCAGTGGGTAAAACGGTCCTCCTATGCGAGTTTTGCGGCACCGTTCCTTCGGAAATGAAAGTGCCAAAAACCCAACAAACAAGAGTTTTGGGTCAAACGAGGATGATTGGGTGGGTCCGTTGTGAAAAATTCAACCGTGAATTTTTCGGTGCATCAGTGGTTAAAATGGCCCTCCTGCGTGAGTTTTGCGGCAACGTTCGTCCGGAAATGAAAGTGCCGAAAACCCACCAAACATGAGTTTTGGATCAAACGGAGATGATTGGATGCTTCCGTTGCATAAAATTCAACCGCGAGTTTTTCGGTGCATCAGTGGGAAAAACGGCCCACCGGCGCGAGTTTTGCGGCACCGTTCCTCCGAAAATGAATGTGCCAAACCCACCAAACATGAGTTTTGGGTCAAATGGAGATGATTGGGTGCGTCCGTTGCGAAAAATTCAACCAAAAAGTTTTTCGGTGCATCAGTGGGTAAAATGGTCCTCCTGCGCGAGTTTTGCGGCACCGTTCCTCCGAAAATGAACGTGCCAAAAACCCACCAAACATGAGTTTTGTGTCAAACAGAGATGATTGGGTGCGTCCGTTGCAAAAAATTCAACCGTGAGTTTTTCGGTGCATCAGTGGGTAAAACGACCCTCCTGCACGAGTTTTGCGGCACCGTTCGTCCTGAAATGAAAGTGCCAAAAACCCACCAAACAAGAGTTTTGGATCAAACGAGGATGATTGGGTGCGTCCGTTGCGAAAAATTCAACCATGAGTTTTTCGGTGCATCAATGGGTAAAATGGCCCTACCGCGCGAGTTTTGCGGCACCGTTCCTCCGGAAATGAAAGTGCCAAAAACCCAACAAACATGAGTTCTGGGTCAAATGGAGATGATTGGGTGCGTCCGTTGCGAAAAATTCAACAGTGAGTTTTTCGGTGCATCAGTGGTTAAAACGGTCCTCCTGCGCGAGTTTTGCGGCACCGTTCCTACGGAAATGAAAGTGACAAAAACCCACCAAACAAGAGTTTTGGGTCAAACGAGGATGATTGGGTGGGTCCGTTGTGAAAAATTCAACCGTGATTTTTTCGGTGCATCAGTGGTTAAAATGGCCCTACCGCGCGAGTTTTGCGGCACCGTTCATCCGGAAATGAAAGTGCCAAAACCCCACCAAACAAGAGTTTTGGATCAAACGAGGATGATTGGGTGCGTCCGTTGCGAAAAATTCAACCATGAGTTTTTCGGTGCATCAATGGGTAAAACGGCCCTCCTGCGCGAGTTTTGCGGCACCGTTCCTCTGGAAATGAAAGTGCCAAAAATCCACCAAACATGAGTTTTGGGTCAAACGGAGATGATTGGGTGCGTCCGTTGTGAAAAATTCAACAATGAGTTTTTCGGTGCATCAGTGGTTAAAACGGCCCTCCTGCGCGAGTTTTGCGGCACCGTTCGTCCGGAAATGAAAGTGCCAAAAACCCACCAAACAAGAGTTTTGGATCAAACGAGGATGATTGGGTGGGTCCGTTGCGAAAAATTCAACCGTGAGTTTTTTGGTGCACCAGTGGTTAAAATGGCCCTCCTGCGCGAGTTTTGCGGCACCGTTCCTCCAGAAATGAAAGTGCCAAAAACCCACCAAACATGTGTTTTGGGTCAAATGGAGATGATTGGGTGCGTCCGTTGCGAAAAATTCAACCAAAAAGTTTTTCGGTGCATCAGTGGGTAAAACGGTCCTCCTGCGCGAGTTTTGCGGCACTGTTCCTCCGGAAATGAAAGTGCCAAAAACCCACCAAACATGAGTTTTGGGTCAAACAGAGATGATTGGGTGCGTCTGTTGTGAAAAATTCAACCGTGAGTTTTTTGGTGTATCAGTGGTTAAAACGGCCCTCCTGTGCGAGTTTTGCGGCACCGTTCCTTCGGACATGAAAGTGCCAAAAACCCACCAAACATGAGTTCTGGGTCAAACGGAGATGATTGGATGCGTCTGTTGCGAAAAATTCAACAATGAGTTTTTCAGTGCATCAGTGGGTAAAACGGTCCTCCTGCGCGAGTTTTGCGGCACCGTTCCTCCGGAAATGAAAGTGCCAAAAACCCACCAAACATGAGTTCTGGGTCAATTGGAGATGATTGGGTGCGTCCGTTGCGAAAAATTCAACAGTGAGTTTTTCGGTGCATCAGTGGTTAAAACGGTCCTCCTGCGCGAGTTTTGCGGCACCGTTCCTACGGAAATGAAAGTGCCAAAAACCCACCAAACAAGAGTTTTGGGTCAAACGAGGATGATTGGGTGGGTCCGTCGTGAAAAATTCAACCGTGATTTTTTCGGTGCATCAGTGGTTAAAATGGCCCTACCGCGCGAGTTTTGCGACACCGTTCCTCCGGAAATGAAAGTGTCAAAAACCCACCAAACATGTGTTTTGGATCAAACGCATATGATTGGGTGCGTCCGATGCGAAAAATTCAACCGTGAATTTTTCGGTGCATCAGTGGGTAAAACGGCCCTCCTGCGCGAGTTTTGCGGCACCGTTCGTCCGGAAATGAAAATGCCCAAAACCCAGCAAACAAGAGTTTTGGATCAAACGAGGATGATTGGGTGCGTCCGTTGCAAAAAATTCAACCGTGAGTTTTTCGGTGCATCAGTGGGTAAAACGGCCCTCCTACGCTAGTTTTGCGGCATCGTTCCTCCGGAAATGAAAGTGCCAAAAACCAACAAAACATGAGTTTTGGGTCAAATGGAGATGATTGGGTGCGTCCGTTCCGAAAAATTCAACCAAAATTTTTTCGGTGCATCAGTGGGTAAAACGGTCCTCCTATGCGAGTTTTGCGGCACCGTTCCTTCGGAAATGAAAGTGCCAAAAACCCAACAAACAAGAGTTTTGGGTCAAACGAGGATGATTGGGTGGGTCCGTTGTGAAAATTCAACCGTGAATTTTTCGGTGCATCAGTGGTTAAAATGGCCCTCCTGCGTGAGTTTTGCGGCAACGTTCGTCCGGAAATGAAAGTGCCAAAAACCCACCAAACATGAGTTTTGGATCAAACGGAGATGATTGGATGCTTCCGTTGCATAAAATTCAACCGCGAGTTTTTCGGTGCATCAGTGGGAAAAACGGCCCACCGGCGCGAGTTTTGCGGCACCGTTCCTCCGAAAATGAATGTGCCAAACCCACCAAACATGAGTTTTGGGTCAAATGGAGATGATTGGGTGCGTCCGTTGCGAAAAATTCAACCAAAAGTTTTTCGGTGCATCAGTGGGTAAAATGGTCCTCCTGCGCGAGTTTTGCGGCACCGTTCCTCCGAAAATGAACGTGCCAAAAACCCACCAAACATGAGTTTTGTGTCAAACAGAGATGATTGGGTGCGTCTGTTGCAAAAAATTCAACCGTGAGTTTTTCGGTGCATCAGTGGGTAAAACAACCCTCCTGCACGAGTTTTGCGGCACCGTTCGTCCTGAAATGAAAGTGCCAAAAACCCACCAAACAAGAGTTTTGGATCAAACGAGGATGATTGGGTGCGTCCGTTGCGAAAAATTCAACCATGAGTTTTTCGGTGCATCAATGGGTAAAATGGCCCTACCGTGCGAGTTTTGCGGCACCGTTCCTCCGGAAATGAAAGTGCCAAAAACCCAACAAACATGAGTTCTGGGTCAAATGGAGATGATTGGGTGCGTCCGTTGCGAAAAATTCAACAGTGAGTTTTTCGGTGCATCAGTGGTTAAAACGGTCCTCCTGCGCGAGTTTTGCGGCACCGTTCCTACGGAAATGAAAGTGACAAAAACCCACCAAACAAGAGTTTTGGGTCAAACGAGGATGATTGGGTGGGTCCGTTGTGAAAAATTCAACCGTGATTTTTTCGGTGCATCAGTGGTTAAAATGGCCCTACCGCGCGAGTTTTGCGGCACCGTTCGTCCGGAAATGAAAGTGCCAAAAACCCACCAAACAAGAGTTTTGGATCAAACGAGGATGATTGGGTGCGTCCGTTGCGAAAAATTGAACCATGAGTTTTTCGGTGCATCAATGGGTAAAACGGCCCTCCTGCGCGAGTTTTGCGGCACCGTTCCTCCGAAAATGAAAGTGCCAAAAATCCACCAAACATGAGTTTTGGGTCAAACGGAGATGATTGGGTGCGTCCGTTGTGAACAATTCAACAGTGAGTTTTTCGGAGCATCAGTGGGTAAAACGGTCCTCCTGCGCGAGTTTTGCGGCACTGTTCCTCCGCAAATGAAAGTGCCAAAAACCCACCAAACATGAGTTCTGGGTCAAATGGAGATGATTGGGTGCGTCCGTTGCGAAAAATTCAACAGTGAGTTTTTCGGTGCATCAGTGGTTAAAACGGTCCTTCTGCGCGAGTTTTGCGGCACCGTTCCTACGGAAATGAAAGTGACAAAAACCCACCAAACAAGAGTTTTGGGTCAAACGAGGCTGAAATGGTGGGTCCGTTGTGAAAAATTCAACCGTGATTTTTTCGGTGCATTAGTGGTTAAAATGGCCCTACCGCGCGAGTTTTGCGGCACCGTTCCTCCGGAAATGAAAGTGTCTAAAACCCACCAAACATGAGTTTTGGATCAAACGCATATGATTGGGTGCGTCCGATGCGAAAAATTCAACCGTGAATTTTTCGGTGCATCAGTGGGTAAAACGGCCCTCCTGCGCGAGTTTTGCGGCACCGTTCGTCCGGAAATGAAAGTGCCAAAAACCCACCAAACAAGAGTTTTGGATCAAACGAGGATGATTGGGTGCGTCCGTTGCAAAAAATTCAACCGTGAGTTTTTCGGTGCATCAGTGGGTAAAACGGCCCTCCTACGCGAGTTTTGCGGCATCGTTCCTCCAGAAATGAAAGTGCCAAAAACCCACCAAACTTGAGTTTTGGGTCAAATGGAGATGATTGGGTGCGTCCGTTCCGAAAATTCAACCAAAATTTTTTCGGTGCATCAGTGGGTAAAACGGTCCTCCTATGCGAGTTTTGCGGCACCGTTCCTCCGGAAATGAAAGTGCCAAAAACCCACCAAACAAGAGTTTTGGGTCAAACGAGGATGATTGGGTGGGTCCGTTGTGAAAAATTCAACCGTGAATTTTTCGGTGCATCAGTGGTTAAAATGGCCCTCCTGCGCGAGTTTTGCGGCAACGTTCCTCCGGAAATGAAAGTGCCAAAAACCCACCAAACATGAGTTTTGGATCAAACGGAGATGATTGGATGCTTCCGTTGCATAAAATTCAACCGCGAGTTTTTCGGTGCATCAGTGGGAAAAACGGCCCACCGGCGCGAGTTTTGCGGCACCGTTCCTCCGGAAATGAATGTGCCAAAAACCCACCAAACATGACTTTTGGGTCAAATGGAGATGATTGGGTGCGTCCGTTGCGAAAAATTCAACCAAAAAGTTTTTCGGTGCATCAGTGGGTAAAACGGTCCTCCTGCGCGAGTTTTGCGGCACCGTTCCTACGGAAATGAAAGTGCCAAAAACCCACCAAACATGAGTTCTGGGTCAAATGGAGATGATTGGGTGCGTCCGTTGCGAAAAATTCAACTGTGAGTTTTTCGGTGCATCAGTGGTTAAAACGGTCCTCCTGCGCGAGTTTTGCAGCACCGTTCCTACGGAAATGAAATTGACAAAAACCCACCAAACAAGAGTTTTGGGTCAAACGAGGATGATTGGGTGGGTCCGTTGTGAAAAATTCAACCGTGATTTTTTCAGTGCATCAGTGGTTAAAATGGCCCTACCGCGCGAGTTTTGCGGCAGCGTTCCTCCGGAAATGAAAGTGTCAAAAACCCACCAACATGAGTTTTGGATCAAACGCATATGATTGGGTGCGTCCGATGCGAAAAATTCAACCGTGAATTTTTCGGTGCATCAGTGGGTAAAATGGCCCTCCTGCGCGAGTTTTGTGGCACCGTTCGTCCGGAAATGAAAGTGCCAAAAACCCACCAAACAAGAGTTTTGGATCAAACGAGGATGATTGGGTGCGTCCGTTGCCAAAAATTCAACCGTGAGTTTTTCTGTGCATCAGTGGGTAAAACGGCCCTCCTGCGCGAGTTTTGCGGCATCGTTCCTCCGGAAATGAAAGTGCCAAAAACCCACCAAACATGAGTTTTGGGTCAAATGGAGATGATTGGGTGCGTCCGTTCCGAAAAATTCAACCAAATTTTTTCGGTGCATCAGTGGGTAAAACGGTCCTCCTGCGCGAGTTTTGCGGCACCGTTCCTCCGGAAATGAAAGTGCCAAAAACCCACCAAACAAGAGTTTTGGGTCAAACGAGGATGATTGGGTGCGTCCGTTGCAAAAAATTCAACCGTGAGTTTTTCGGTGCATCAGTGGATAAAACGGCCCTCCTGTGCGAGTTTTGCGGCACCATTCCTTCGGAAATGAAAGTGCCAAAAACCCACCAAACATGAGTTCTGGGTCAAACGGAGATGATTGGATGCGTCCGTTGCGAAAAATTCAACAATGAGTTTTTCAGTGCATCAGTGGGTAAAACGGTCCTCCTGCGCGAGTTTTGCGGCACCGTTCCTCCGGAAATGAAAGTGCCAAAAACCCACCAAACATGAGTTTTGGGTCAAACAGAGATGATTGGGTGCGCCCGTTGCGAGAAATTCAACCATGAGTTTTTCGGTGCATCAGTGGTTAAAACGGCCCTCCTGCGTGAGTTTTGCGGCACCGTTCCTCCAGAAACGAATGTGCCAAAACCCCCCAAACAAGAGTTTTGGGTCAAACGAGGATGATTGGGTGGGTCCATTGTGAAAAATTCAACCGTGAATTTTTCGGTGCATCAGTGGTTAAAATGGCCATCCTGCGCGAGTTTTGCGGCACCGTTCCTCCGGAAATGAAAGTGCCAAAAACCCACCAAACATGAGTTTTGGATCAAACGGAGATGATTGGATGCGTCTGTTGCGAAAAATTCAACCGTGAGTTTTTCGGTGCAACCGTGGGTAAAACGGCCCTCCTGCGCGAGTTTTGCGGCACCGTTCCTTCGAAAATGAAAGTGCCAAAAACCCACCAAACATGAGTTTTGGGTCAAACAGAGATGATTGGGTGCGTCCTTTGCGAAAAATTCAACCGTGAGTTTTTCGGTGCATCAGTGGGTAAAACGGCCCACCTGCGCGTGTTTTGCGGCACCGTTCCTCCGGAAATTAAAGTGCCAAAACCCACCAAACAAGAGTTTTGGGTCAAACGAGGATGATTGGGTGCGTCCGTTGTGAAAAATTCAACCATGACTTTTTCGGTGCATCAGTGGTTAAAACGGTCCTCCTGCGCGAGTTTTGCGGCACCGTTCCTCCAGAAACGAAAGTGCCAAAAACCCACCAAACAAGAGTTTGGGTCAAACGAGGATGATTGGGTGGGTCCATTGTGAAAAATTCAACCGTGAATTTTTCGGTGCATCAGTGGTTAAAATGGCCCTCCTGCGCGGGTTTTGCGGCACCGTTCCTCCGAAAATGAAAGTGCCAAAAACCCACCAAACATGAGTTTTGGATCAAACGGAGATGATTGGGTGCGTCCGTTGCGAAAAATTCAACAATGTGTTTTTCGGTGCATCAGTGGGTAAAACGGTCCTCCTGCGCGAGTTTTGCGGCACCGCTCCTCCGAAAACGAACGTGCCAAAAACCCACCAAACATGAGTTTGGGTCAAACAGAGATGATTGGGTGCGTCCGTTGCGAAAAATTCAACCGTGAGTTTTTCGGTGCATCAGTGGTTAAAACGGCCCTCCTACGCGAGTTTTGCGGCACCGTTCCTCCGAAAACGAACGTGCCAAAAACCCACCAAACATGAGTTTTGGGTCAAACAGAGATGATTGGGTGCGTCCGTTGCGAAAAATTCAACCGTGAGTTTTTCGGTGCATCAGTGGTTAAAACGACCCCCCCCGTGCGCGAGTTTTGCGGCATCGTTCCTCCAAAAATAAAAGTGCCAAAAACCCACCAAACATGAGTTTTGGATCAAACGGAGATGATTGGGTGCGTCTGTTGCGAAAAATTCAACCGTGAGTTTTTCGGTGCATCCGTGGGTAAAACGGCCCTCCTACGCGAGTTTTGCGGCACCGTTCCTCCGAAAATGAAAGTGCCAAAAACCCACCAAACATGAGTTTTGGATCAAACGGAGATGATTGGATGCGTCCGTTGCGAAAAATTCAACCGTGAGTTTTTCGGTGCATCCGTGGGTAAACCGGCCCTCCTGCGCGAGTTTTGCGGCACCGTTCCTCCAAAATGAAGGTGCGAAAAAACCACCAAACATGAGTTTTGGGTCAAATGAAGATGATTGGGTGCGTCCATTGCGAAAAATTCAACCAAAATTTTTTCAGTGCATCAGTGGTAAAACGGTCCTGCTGCGCGAGTTTTGCGGCACCGTTCCTCCGGAAATGAAAGTGCCAAAAACCCACCAAACATGAGTTTTGGGTCAAACAGAGATGATTGGGTGCGTCTGTTGTGAAAAATTCAACTGTGAGTTTTTCGGTGCATCAGTGGTTAAAACGGCCCTCCTGTGCGAGTTTTGCGGCACCATTCCTTCGGAAATGAAACTGCCAAAAACCCACCAAACATGAGTTCTGGGTCAAACGGAGATGATTGGATGCGTCCGTTGCGAAAAATTCAACAATGAGTTTTTCAGTGCATCAGTGGGTAAAACGGTCCTCCTGCGCGAGTTTTGCGGCACTGTTCCTCCGGAAATGAAAGTGCCAAAAACCCACCAAACATGAGTTCTGGGTCAAGTGGAGATGATTGGGTGCGTCCGTTGCGAAAAATTCAACAGTGAGTTTTTCGGTGCATCAGTGGTTAAAACGGTCCTTCTGCGCGAGTTTTGCGGCACCGTTCCTACGGAAATGAAAGTGACAAAAACCCACCAAACAAGAGTTTTGGGTCAAACGAGGATGATTGGGTGGGTCCGTTGTGAAAAATTCAACCGTGATTTTTTCGGAGCATCAGTGGTTAAAATGGCCCTACCGCGCGAGTTTTGCGGCACCGTTCCTCTGGAAATGAAAGTGTCTAAAACCCACCAAACATGAGTTTTGGATCAAACGCATATGATTGGGTGCGTCCGATGCGAAAAATTCAACCGTGAATTTTTCGGTGCATCAGTGGGTAAAACGGCCCTCCTGCGCGAGTTTTGCGGCACCTTTCGTCCGGAAATGAAAGTGCCAAAAACCCACCAAACAACAGTTTTGGATCAAACGAGGAGGATTGGGTGCGTCCGTTGCAAAAAATTCAACCGTGAGTTTTTCGGTGCATCAGTGGGTAAAACGACCCTCCTACGCGAGTTTTGCGGCATCGTTCCTCCGGAAATGAAAGTGCCAAAAACCCACCAAACTTGAGTTTTGGGTCAAATGGAGATGATTGGGTGCGTCCGTTCCAAAAAATTCAACCAAAATTTTTTCGGTGCATCAGTGGGTAAAACGGTCCTCCTGTGCGAGTTTTGTGGCACCGTTCCTCCAGAAATGAAAGTGCCAAAAACCCACCAAACAAGAGTTTTGGGTCAAACGAGGATGATTGGGTGGGTCCGTTGTGAAAAATTCAACCGTGAATTTTTCGGTGCATCAGTGGTTAAAATGGCCCTCCTGCGCGAGTTTTGCGGCAACGTTCCTCCGGAAATGAAAGTGCCAAAAACCCACCAAACATGAGTTTTGGATCAAACGGAGATGATTGGATGCTTCCGTTGCATAAAATTGAACCGCGAGTTTTTCGTGCATCAGTGGGAAAAACGGACCACCAGCGCGAGTTTTGCGGCACCGTTCCTCCGGAAATGAATGTGCCAAAAACCCACCAAACATGAGTTTTGGGTCAAATGGAGATGATTGGGTGCGTCCGTTGCGAAAAATTCAACCAAAAAGTTTTTCGGTGCATCAGTGGGTTAAAACGATCCTCCTGCGCGAGTTTTGCGGCACCGTTCCTCCGAAAATGAAAGTGCCAAAAAACCCACCAAACATGAGTTTTGGGTCAAACAGAGATGATTGGGTGCGTCCGTTGCGAAAAATTCAACCGTGAGTTTTTCGGTGCATCAGTGGGTAAACGGCCCTCCTGCACGAGTTTTGCGGCACCGTTCGTCCTGAAATGAAAGTGCCAAAAACCCACCAAACAAGAGTTTTGGATCAAACAAGGATGATTGGGTGCGTCCGTTGCGAAAAATTCAACCGTGAGTTTTTCGGTGCATCAATGGGTAAAACGGCCCTCCTGCGCGAGTTTTGCGGCACCGTTCCTCCGGAAATGAAAGTGTCAAAAATCCACCAAACATGAGTTTTGGGTCAAACGGAGATGATTGGGTGCGTCCGTTGTGAAAAATTCAACAATGAGTTTTTCGGTGCATCAGTGGTTAAAACGACCCCCCTACGCGAGTTTTGCGGCATCGTTCCTCAAAAATAAAGTGCCAAAAATCCCACCAAACATGAGTTTTGGATCAAACGGAGATGATTGGGTGTGTCTGTTGCGAAAAATTCAACCGTGAGTTTTTCGGTGCATCAGTGGGTAAAACGGCCCTCCTGCGCGAGTTTGCGGCACCATTCCTACGGAAATGAAAGTGACAAAAAACCCACCAAACAAGAGTTTTGGGTCAAACGAGGCTGAAATGGTGGTCCGTTGTGAAAAATTCAACCAGTGATTTTTTCGGTGCATTAGTGGTTAAAAATGGCCCTACCGCGCGAGTTTTGCGGCACCGTTCCTCCGGAAATGAAAGTGTCTAAAACCCACCAAACATGAGTTTTGGATCAAACGCATATGATTGGGTGCGTCCGATGCGAAAAATTCAACCGTGAGTTTTTCGGTGCATCAGTGGTTAAAACGACCCCCGTGCGCGAGTTTTGCGGCATCGTTCCTCCAAAAATAAAGTGCCAAAAACCCACCAAACATGAGTTTTGGATCAAACGGAGATGATTGGGTGCGTCTGTTGCGAAAAATTCAACCGTGAGTTTTTCGGTGCATCCGTGGGTAAAACGGCCCTCCTACGCGAGTTTTGCGGCACCGTTCCTCCGAAAATGAAAGTGCCAAAACCCACCAAACATGAGTTTTGGATCAAACGGAGATGATTGGGATGCGTCCGTTGCGAAAAATTCAACCGTGAGTTTTTCGGTGCATCCGTGGGTAAACCGGCCCTCTGCGCGAGTTTTGCGGCACCGTTCCTCCAAAAATGAAGGTGCGAAAAAACCACCAAACATGAGTTTTGGGTCAAATGAAGATGATTGGGTGCGTCCATTGCGAAAATTCAACCAAAATTTTTTTCAGTGCATCAGTGGGGTAAAACGGTCCTGCTGCGCGAGTTTTGCCGGCACCGTTCCTCCGGAAATGAAAGTGCCAAAAACCCACCAAACATGAGTTTTGGGTCAAACAGAGATGATTGGGTGCGTCTGTTGTGAAAAATTCAACTGTGAGTTTTTCGGTGCATCAGTGGTTAAAACGGCCCTCCTGTGCGAGTTTTGCGGCACCATTCCTTCGGAAATGAAACTGCCAAAAACCCACCAACAATGAGTTCGGGTCAAACGGAGATGATTGGATGCGTCCGTTGCGAAAATTCAACAATGAGTTTTTCAGTGCATCAGTGGGTAAAACGGTCTCCTCGCGCGAGTTTTGCGGCAACTGTTCCTCCGGAAATGAAAGTGCCAAAAACCCCCCAAACATGAGTTCTGGGTCAAGTGGAGATGATTGGGTGCGTCCGTTGCGAAAAATTCAACAGTGAGTTTTTCGGTGCATCAGTGGTTAAAACGGTCCTTCTGCGAGAGTTTTGCGGCACCGTTCCTACGGAAATGAAAGTGACAAAAACCCACCAAACAAGAGTTTTGGGTCAAACGAGGATGATTGGGTGGGTCCGGTTGTGAAAAATTCAACCGTGATTTTTCGGAGCATCAGTGGTTAAAATGGCCTACCGCGCGAGTTTGCGGCACGTTCCTCTGGAAATGAAAGTGTCTAAAACCACCAAACATGAGTTTTGGATCAAACGCATATGATTGGGTGCGTCCGATGCGAAAAATTCAACCGTGAATTTTCGGTGCATCACGTGGGTAAAACGGGCCCTCCTGCGCGAGTTTTGCGGCACCGTTCGTCGGAAATGAAAGTGCCAAAAACCCACCAAACAACAGTTTTGGATCAAACGAGGAGGATTGGGTGCGTCCGTTGCAAAAAATTCAACCGTGAGTTTTTCGGTGCATCAGTGGGTAAAACGGACCCTCCTACGCGAGTTTGTCGGCATCGTCCTTCCCTCCGGAAATGAAAGTGCCAAAAACCCACCAAAGATGAGTTTTGGGATCAAATGGAGGATGATTGGTGCGTCCGTTTCAAAAAATTTCAACCAAAAAGTTTTTCCGGTGCATCAGTAGGGTAAAACGGTCCTCCTGCTGCGAGTTTGCTGGCACGTTCCTCCAGGAAATGAAGTTGCCAAAAACCCACCAAACTAATGAGTTTTGGGTCAAACGAGGATGTATTGGGTGTGGTCCGTGTGCAAAAATTCAACCGTGAATTTTTCGGTGCATCAGTGGTTAAAACGGCCCTCCTGCGCGAGTTTTGCGGCACGTTCCTCCGGAAATGAAAGTGCCAAAAACCCACCAAACATGAGTTTTGGATCAAACGGAGATGATTGGATGCGTCCGTTGCATAAAATTCAACCGCGAGTTTTTCGTGCATCAGTGGGAAAACGGTCCCAGCGCGAGTTTTGCGGCACCGTTCCTCCGGAAATGAATGTGCCAAAAACCCACCAAACATGAGTTTTGGGTCAAATGGAGATGATTGGGTGCGTCCGTTGCGAAAAATTCAACCAAAAAGTTTTTCGGTGCATCAGTGGGTAAAACGATCCTCCTGCGCGAGTTTTGCGGCACCGTTCCTCCGAAAATGAAAGTGCCAAAAACCCACCAAACATGAGTTTTGGGTCAAACAGAGATGATTGGGTGCGTCCGTTGCGAAAAATTCAACCGTGAGTTTTTCGGTGCATCAGTGGGTAAAACGGCCCTCCTGCACGAGTTTTGCGGCACCGTTCCTCCTGAAATGAAAGTGCCAAAACCCACCAAACAAGAGTTTTGGATCAAACAGATGATTGGGTGCGTCCGTTGCGAAAAATTCAACCGTGAGTTTTTCGGCATGCATCAATGGGTAAAACGGCCCTCCTGCGCGAGTTTTGCGGCACCGTTCCTCCGGAAATGAAAGTGTCCAAAAATCCACCAAACATGAGTTTTGGGTCAAACGGAGATGATTGGGTGCGTCCGTTGTGAAAATTCAACAATGAGTTTTTCGGTGCATCAGTGGTTAAAACGCCCCCTACGAGTTTTGCGGCACGTTCCTCAAAAATAAGTGCCAAAAACCCCCACCAAACATGTTTTGGATCAAACGGAGATGATTGGGTGGTCTGTTGCGAAAAATTCAACCGTGAGTTTTTCGGTGCATCAGTGGGTAAAACGGCCCTCCTGCGCGAGTTTTGCGGCACCATTCCTACGGAAATGAAAGTGCCAAAAACCCCACCAAACATGAGTTTTGGGTCAAATGGAGATTGGGTGGTCCGTTGCGAAAAATTCAACAATGAGTTTTTCAATGCATCAGTGGGTAAAACGTCCTCCTGCGCGAGTTTTGCGCACCGTTCCTCCCAAAATGAAAGTGCCAAAAACCCACCAAACATGAGTTTTGGGTCAAACAGAGATGATTGGGTGCGTCCGTTGTGAAAAATTCAACTGTGAGTTTTTCGGTGCATCAGTGGTTAAAACGGCCCTCCTGCGAGTTTTGCGGCACCGTTCCTCGGAAATGAAAGTGCCAAAAACCCACCAAACATGAGTTTTGGGTCAAACGGAGATGATTGGGTGCGTCCGTTGCGAAAAATTCAACAATGAGTTTTTCAGTGCATCAGTGGGTAAAACGGTCCTCCTGCGCGAGTTTTGCGGCACCGTTCCTCCGGAAATGAAAGTGCCAAAAACCCACCAAACATGAGTTTTGGGTCAAACAGATGATTGGGTGTGTTGCAAAAATTCAACCGTGAGTTTTTCGGTGCATCAGTGGTTAAAACGGCCCTCCTGCGCGAGTTTTGCGGCACCGTTCCTCGGAAATGAAAGTGCAAAAACCCACCAAACAAGAGTTTTGGGTCAAACGAGGATGATTGGGTGCGTTCGTTGCGAAAAATTCAACCGTGAGTTTTTCGGTGCATCAGTGGTTAAAACGGCCTCTGCGCGAGTTTTGCGGCACCGTTCCTCGGAAATGAAAGTGCAAAAACCCACCAAACAAGAGTTTTTGGTCAACGAGGATGATTGGGTGGGTCCGTTGTGAAAAATTCAACCGTGATTTTTTCGGTGCATCAGTGGTAAAACGGCCCTACCGCGCGAGTTTTGCGGCACCGTTCCTCCGGAAATGAAAGTGCCAAAACCCACCAAACATGAGTTTTGGGTCAAACGGGATGATTGGGTGCGTCCGTTGCGAAAAATTCAACCGTGAGTTTTTCGGCATCAGTGGGTAAAACGGCCCTCCTGCGCGAGTTTTGCGGCACCGTTCCTCCGGAAATGAAGTGCCAAAAACCCACAAACAAGAGTTTTGGGTCAAACGAGATGATTGGGTGCGTCCGTTGCAAAAATTCAACCCGTGAGTTTTTCGGTGCATCAGTGGTTAAAACGGCCCTCTGCGCGAGTTTTGCGGCACCGTTCCTCGGAAATGAAAGTGCAAAAACCCACCAAACATGAGTTTTGGGTCAAACGGATGATTGGGTGGTCCGTTGTGAAAAATTCAACCGTTTTTTCGGTGCATCAGTGGTTAAAACGGCCCTCCTGCGCGAGTTTTGCGGCACCGTTCCTCCGGAAATGAAAGTGTCCAAAACCCACCAAACATGAGTTTTGGATCAAACAGATGATTGGGTGCGTCCGTTGCGAAAAATTCAACCGTGAGTTTTTCGGTGCATCAGTGGGTAAAACGGCCCTCCTGCGCGAGTTTTGCGGCACCGTTCCTCCGGAAATGAAAGTGCCAAAAACCCACCAAACATGAGTTTTGGGTCAAACGAGGATGATTGGGTGCGTCCGTGGAAAATTCAACCGTGAGTTTTTCGGTGCATCAGTGGGTAAAACGGCCCTCCTGCGCGAGTTTTGCGGCACGTCCTTCCTCCGGAAATGAAAGTGCCAAAAACCCACCAAACATGAGTTTTGGATCAAATGGAGATGATTGGGTGCGTCCGTTGCGAAAAATTCAACAAAGTTTTTCGGTGCATCAGTGGGTAAAACGGTCCTCCTGCGCGAGTTTTGCGGCACCGTTCCTCCGGAAATGAAAGTGCCAAAAACCCACCAAACATGAGTTTTGGGTCAACAGATGATTGGGTGCGTCCGTTGCAAAAATTCAACCGTGAGTTTTTCGGTGCATCAGTGGTTAAAACGGCCCTCCTGCGAGTTTTGCGGCACCGTTCCTCGGAAATGAAAGTGAAAAACCCACCAAACAAGAGTTTTGGGTCAAACGAGATGATTGGGTGCGTCCGTTGCGAAAAATTCAACAGTGAGTTTTTCGGTGCATCAGTGGTTAAAACGGTCCCTCCGCGAGTTTTGCGGCACCGTTCCTCGGAAATGAAAGTGCCAAAAACCCACCAAACAAGAGTTTTGGGTCAAACGAGATGATTGGGTGGTCCGTTGTAAAAATTCAACCGTGAGTTTTTCGGTGCATCAGTGGGTTAAAATGGCCCTCCTGCGCGAGTTTTGCGGCACCGTTCCTCCGGAAATGAAAGTGCCAAAACCCCCAAACATGAGTTTTGGATCAAACGAGGATTGGGTGCGTCCGTTGCGAAAAATTCAACCGTGAATTTTTCGGTGCATCAGTGGGTAAAACGGCCCTCCTGCGCGAGTTTTGCGGCACCGTTCCTCCGGAAATGAAGTGCCAAAAACCCCCAAACATGAGTTTTGGGTCAAACGAGATGATTGGGTGCGTCCGTTGCAAAAATTCAACCGTGAGTTTTTCGGTGCATCAGTGGTTAAAACGGTCCTCTGCGCGAGTTTTGCGGCACCGTTCCTCGGAAATGAAAGTGCCAAAACCCACCAAACAGAGTTTTGGGTCAAACGAGGATGATTGGGTGGTCCGTTGTGAAAAATTCAACCGTGATTTTTCGGTGCATCAGTGGTTAAAATGGCCCTCGCGCGAGTTTTGCGGCACCGTTCCTCCGGAAATGAAAGTGCCAAAAACCCACCAAACATGAGTTTTGGATCAAACGATATGATTGGGTGCGTCCGTTGCGAAAAATTCAACCGTGAATTTTTCGGTGCATCAGTGGTAAAATGGCCTCCTGCGCGAGTTTTGCGGCACCGTTCCTCCGGAAATGAAAGTGCCAAAAACCCACCAAACAAGTTTTGGATCAAACGAGATGATTGGGTGCGTCCGTGGAAAAATTCAACCGTGAGTTTTTCGTGCATTGGGTAAAACGGCCCTCCTGCGCGTTTTGCGGCACCGTTCCTCGGAAATGAAAGTGCCAAAAACCCACCAAATGAGTTTTGGATCAAATGGAGATGATTGGGTGCGTCCGTTGCAAAAAATTCAACCAAAAATTTTTCTTCGGTGCATCGTGGGTAAAAGGGCCTCCTGCTCGCGTTTTGTCGGCACTGTTCCTCCGGAAATGAAGTGCCAAA
>CM019831.1:75688465-75772550 GCA_009763385.1 Coix lacryma-jobi var. lacryma-jobi | reverse complement strand
GGTGGTTTTGCGGCACCGTTCGTCCGGGAGAAATGAAAGTGCCAAAAACCCAACACCAAACATGAGTTTGGATCAAACGAGAGGATGATTGGGGCGTCCCCGTTGCGAAATTACAAACAATGTTGTTTTCGGGTGCATCAGGGGGTAAAACGTGCTCCTGCGCGAGTGTGCGGCACGTCCTCCGAAAAGAAAGTGCCAAAAACCCCAAACATGATGTTGTTGGTCAAACGAGAGAGATGGGTAGTCCGTTGCGAAAAATTCACAGTGAGTTTTTCGGTGCATCAAGTGGTTAAAACGAGTTCCCTCCTGGCGAGTTTATTGCGTGCCACCGTTCCTACGGAAAGAAAGTGCACAAAAAACCCACCAAACAAGTTTGGGTCCAACGAGGGGATGATATGGGTGAGGTCACGTGCGAAAAATTCAACCGGATTTTTTGGGTAGCATCAGTGGGTTAAGAAGCGCACACTGACGCTGAGGCGAGTTATGCCGGCAACCGTCTCGTCCGAAATGAAAGGCCAAACCCACCAAAATAGTTTTGGGTATCAAACGAGAATGATGGGTGCGTCCTGTCGAAAAATTCAACCATGATTTTTCGGGCATCAGGGGGTTAAAACGGCCTCCTGCGGAGCGATTTTGCGCACTTCATCCTGGAAAAATATGAAAGTGCCAAAAAACCCACCAAACATGAGTTTTGGTTCAAACGGAGATGATTGGGTGCGTCCATTGTGAAAAATTTCAACCCATGAGTTTTCGGTGAATAGAGTGTTTAATGCTCCTCCTGCAGCGGTTTTGCTGGCCACCGTTCCCTCCGGAAATAAAGTGCCAAAACCCACCAAACATAGTTTTGGATTCAACAGAGATGAGTGGGGTGCGTCTCAGTGAACGAAAATTCAAACCGTGAGTTTTTCGGGCATCGAGGGGTTAAAAAACGGCCCTCCTAGCGCGGTGCTTTGCGGGCACCGCTCTCTCGGAAATGAAGGCCAAAACCCACCAAACATGAAGTTTGGTCAAACAGAGATGGATGGGGTGCGTCCGTTGCAAAAAATTCAACCATTGAGTTTTTCGGTGATCAGTGTTTCTTAAAAACGGGCCCTCTCTTGCGGCAGTTTTGCGACACCTTCCATCCGGAAATGAAAGTTGCCAAAAACCACACCAAACAAAGTTTGGGGTCAAACGAGAGATGTATGGGGTGCGCGTGGTGGAAAAATTCAACCGTGAAATTTTCGGGCATAAGGTGGGTTGGTTAAAAGGCCCTCCTGCGCGGAGTTTTTGCGGCACCGTTCCTCGAAAATGAAAGTGCCAAATAACCCACCAACACATGAGTTTTGGATCAAAGCGGAGATGAGTTGGGTGCGTCCGTTGCGAAAAATTAAACAATGAGTTTTTCGGTGCATCGTGGGTAAAACGGCTCGTCGCGCGAGGTGTTGCGGCCACGTTCTCCGGAAATGAAAGTGCCCCAAAAACCCACCAAAACATATTTTTTGGGCCAAACAAAGATGATTGGGTGCGTCCGTTGCGAAAAATTGCAACAGGAGTTTTTCGGTGCCTCAGTGGGTTTAAAAACGGACCTCCTGGCGAGGTTTGCGGGCCACACGTTCACTCCGGAATGAAAGTGCCAAAAACACACCAACATTAGTTTTGGGGTTACAAAACAGAAGTGATTGGGTGCGTCCGTTGCAAAAATAAATCAACGGTGAGTTTTCGGTGTTGCAAAATTTTCAGTGTTAAAACGGCCCCTCTGCGCAGAGTTTGGGCACCATACCTCCGGAAATGAAAGAAGTGCCAAAAAACCCACTCAAAAGAGTGGGCAAAGGGTCAAGAGATGATTTTGGGGGAGTCCGGGTGGAAAAAATTCAACGGATGTTTTGTGCACACGGGGTTAAAGACCCTCCTGACGCGAGTTTGGGGGCACGTGCTCCTCGGAAAATGAGAAGTGCCAAAAAAACCCACCAAACATGAGTTTTGGGTCAAAGGCAGATGATTTGGGGTGCTCCGTTGCGAAAAGTCAACATGGAGTTTTTGAGATGTCATCGTGGGTGTTTTTAAAACGGCCCTACCTGACGGCGAGTTTTTCGTCGGCACCGTTCCCCGGAACTGAAAGTGCCAAAAAACCACCCAAACAAGAGTTTGTGGGTCAAAAAAGGAGATTGGGGGGTCCGCATTGTGAAAAATTCAACACGTGTTTTTCGGTGTGCATCAGTGGTTTAAAACTGGCTCCTCCGACGAGTTTGTGGGCACCGTTCTCCGGAAATTGGAAGGAAAAGTGCCAAAAACACACCAAACATAGTTTGGGATCAAACGAGATGATTAGGGCGTCCGTTGCGAAAATTCAACCGTGAGTTTCTTCGTTGCATCAGGCGGGGTTAAAACGGGCCCTCTGCGCGCGAGTTTTGGGGCACCAGTACTCCGGAAAATGAAACGTGCCAAAAACCCACCAAAGAGTTTTGATCAAATGGAAAGAATGATGGGTGACGTCGTTGCGAAAAATTTCAACAGTGAGTTTTTCGGTGCATCAGGTGGGTAAAACGGCTCCTCCTGCGCTGGTTTTGCGGGCACGTTCCTCCGAACGTGAAAGTGCCAAAAACAACCACCAACAGTATTTTGGGTCCACAGAGAGATTGATTGGGGTTGCCTGTCCGTTTGCGAAAAATTCCAACCTGTGAGTTTTCGGGGCATGATGGAAAACGTGCCCTCCTCCGGAGTGTTGCGGCACAGATTCCCCGAGAAAAGTGCACAAAACCCACCAAAACATAGGAGTTTTGGGTCAAAACAGAGATGATTGGGTGCGTCGTGAGAAAAATTCAAACCGTGACTGTTTGTTGGCATAAGTGTTTAAAACGCCCGACTGCGCGATTTGCGTGTTTGGGGTACATATACCAGGATTGAAATGAAAGTAGTGGCCAAAAACCTACACCAAAGGAAGTTTGGCGGTCAAACGAGATTTATTGGCGTGGGTCGAATTGTTGAAAATTCAACCGTGAAATTTTCGGTGCTATCAGTGGGTAAATGGCCCTCCTGCGCGGGTTTGCCGGGCGCATTCCCGAAAATGAAAGTGCCAAAAACCCACCAAAACATGAGTTTTGATCAAACGAGAGATGATTGGGTGCGTCCGTTGCGAAAAATTCAACAAGTGGTTGTTTCGTTGCATCGGGGGTAAAAACGGTCCTCCTGCGCTGAGTTTGCCGTGGCACCGTCTCCCGGAAATACGAAGTTGCACAAAAAACACCCAAACATAGTTGGTCAACAAAGATGATGATTGGGTGCGTCCGTGCGAAAAATTCAAACCGTTGAGTTTTTTCGGTGATCAGAGGGTTAAAAAGGCCCGACTCCTCAGCGAGTTTTGAGCGGCCACCGTTCATCCGGAAATGAAAAGTGCAAATACCACCAAACATTTGTTTTGGGTCAAACAGAGGAGATTGGGTGCGTCCGTGCGGAAAAATTCAAACCGTAGTTTTTCGGTGCCAGTGGTTAAAGGCCTCCTGCGCGGTGTTGCGGGCACCATACCTCGGAAACTGAAAGTGCCAAAAAAAAAACCACTAAACATGGTTTTGGTGTCAAAACAGAGAGATTGGGGTGCGGTCGTTGCGGAAAAATTACACACTGTGTGAGTTTTTCGTGGTGATTCAGTGGGTTAAAGACACCCTCCTACGCGGTTTTGCGGGCACTCCTCTCGGAGAAGAAAGTGCCAAAAAACCCACCAAAATGAGGTTTTGGGGTCAAACCAGAGATGATTGGGTGCTCCGTTGCGAAACAAGTCAACTGTTGGTTTTTCGGAGGATCAGTGGTAAAACGGCCCTCCATACGCGAGTTTGCTGGCACCGGTTCCTCCGGAGAACAGTGCAAATGCCAAAAAACCCACCAAACAAGAGTGGGCAAAGAGGATGATGGGTGGTCCACAATGTGAAAAATTATCTGTGAATTGTTTCGGAGATCAGTGGTTAAATATGCTCTCCTGGGCCGAGTTTTGCTGTCGGCACCGTTCGTGGAAATGAAGTGCCAAAAAACCCACCAAACATGAGTTTTGGATCAAACGAAGAGGATTATAGGTGCGTCAGTTGGCGAAAAAATTCAACAGTGAATTTTCGGTGAATAGGGGGATTAAAAAACGGCCCCTCACTGCCGGTAGTTTGCGGCACAGGTTCCTCCGAAAATGAAAGTGCCAAAAAACCACCAAAACATGAGTGGATCAGAAGAGTTGTGCGCATTGCGAAAAATAACGTGATTTCGTGCACAGTGGTAAACAGCTCTGCGGGGTTGGCGGCGTACTCCGGAATATGCAGAACAACTTATTGTCAAAGAGATGATGTGCCGTTCGAAAATTCACGATTGCTCGTGAAAGGAGGGATTACGAGTTCTACAAGGTAAGACCCAAACATGTAACGTTGGGTAGTGGGAAATTAACAGATTGGGAACGAGACGGCCTCCTATAGGCGCGAGGTTTTGTGGCACCATTCATCGGCAAATGACAGTGCCAAAAAACACCACAAAAAGAGTTTGGGTACCAACGAGAGATGGATTGGGTGCGTCCTGTTGCTGAAAAAATTCAACCGTGAAGTTTTAGGTCGGCATCAGTGGTTTAAAAAAGGCCCTCTTCGCGGAGTTTCCTCGCGGGCACCGTTCTGAAAAGGAAGTGTCACAAAAAACCCACAAACATTAGTTTCGAGTAAAACAGAGATGACTTGGGTGCGATCCCGTGTGGAAAAAATTCACACGTGAGTTTTTCGGTGCATAAGAGTGGTAAAAACGGAACAATCCCCAGCGCGAGTTTCTCGTGCACGCTAACCTTCGGAAAATGAACAAGTGCCAAAAAAACCCACCAAACATAGAGTTTTGGGTCAAACACCGAGAGATGATTGGGTTGGTCCGATGTGTGCGAAAAATTCAACGTTGACTTTTCGGTGATCAGTGGTAAAAGGCCCTCATAGCCGCGAGGTTTGCGACACGTCCTCCGGAAATATGAAAGTGCCCAAAAACCCCAACACATGAGTTTTGGATCACAGAGAGATGAGTTGACGTCCGTTATGCGAAAAAATTTCAAACCAAGGCTTTTTAGGGGCATACAGTGGGGTAAAACGGCATCTGCTCGACGAGTTTTCGGAGCACGTGCTCACTCGACGAAAAGAAGTGCCAAAAACAACACCAAACATGGAGTTTGGGATCAACAGAGATGATGGGGTGTCGCCGCTGCGAAAAACCACACAGTAGTTTTTCGGTGCATCAGTGGGTATCCTAAAACGGCCTCCGCGCTGTTTTGCGTGCACCGTTCCGGACGGAAATGAAAGTGCCAAAAAACCCACAACATAGTGTTTTGGGTTTCAAACAAAGATGATGGGTGGCCGTGCGCCACCGAAAAATTAACCGTGAGATTGTTCGGTGCATGAGTGGTGTACAACGGTTCCCTGCGCGTGTTTTGGCCGGCACGTTCCGTCCGGAAATGAAAGTAGCCAAAAAACCCACACAAACCAGAGTTTGTGGTTCAAACGAGGATATTGATTGGTGCCGTCCGTTGCGAAAAATTTCAACCGTGAGTTTTTCGGCGCATCAGTGCGTAATAAACGGACCCACCCTCCTGGAGCGAGTTTTGAGGCACCATCTCGAAAATGAAAGTCCAAAAAACAACCAAACATGATTTTGGCTCAACCCAGGAGGATGATTGGGTGGCGTACGGGTTTGGAAAATTCAACCGGAAGATTTTCGGTGCAAGGTGAGGTTAAAATCGGCCTCCTGCGCGGGTTTTTGGTGGCACCGTTCCTCCGAAAATGGACAAGTGCCAAACCCCACCAAACATGTAGTTTTGGATCACAACGGAGAGATTTGGCATAGTCGGCGTCTTGACGAGAAAAATCACAACAGTGTTCGGCCTGCATATGTGGGTGTAAAACGGCTCCTGCGGCTGAGTTTTGCTCGGGCACGTTCGTTCCCCCGGACTACATGGAAAGTGAAAAACCACCAAACATGAGTTTTGGGCAATCAAAGAGGATTGTGGGCGTCCGTTGCAAAAAATGCAACCGTGAGTTTGTAGGTGCTCTATAGTGTTAAAACGGCCCTCCTGCGCGAGTTTTTGGGCAACCTCCCCGAATGAAAAGTGCAATAAAATCACCACAACAAGATTTGGGTCAAACAAGAGGATGTATTGGGTGCGGTCCGTATGTGAAATACCGTGATCTTTTCGGTGCAATTCGGGTGGTAAAACGGCCCTCCTGCGCGAGTTTGCGGCACGTTCACCCGAAAATGAAGTGCCAAAAACCCACCAAACAGAGTTTTGGATCAAACGGATGATTGGGTGCGTACGTCTGACGAAAAAATCAACAATGAGTTTGTTCGGTGATCTGTTGGTTAAAAAGGTCCTCTGCGCCAGTAGTTTTGCGGCGACAGCGTCCCCCGGAAAGTGAAGTGCCAAAAACCCACCAAACATTAGTTTTGGGTCCAAGACATAGGGGAGTGGGGTGCGTATTGCGAAAAAAATTCAACCGTGAGTTTTGGGGCATCAGTTGGTTAAAACGGCCTGCCTGCCGCGAGTTTTGCTGCACCGTTCCTCCGGAAATGAAAAGGTGCCAAAAACCCACCAAACATTAGTTGTGGTCACAACAGAGTGATTGGGTGCGCCGGTTGCGAAAAATGAACCGTGAGTTTTTCGGTGCATCAGTGTTAAAAACCCGGGCCCCCCTCTGCAGGTCGGTTTTGCGGCACCATACCTCACGGAAAGAAAGTGCACAAAAACCCACAAACAATGAGTTTTGGGTTCAAACGAGAGATTGGATGGGTGGATTCCGGTTGTGAGAAAAAATTAAACCGTGAAGTTTTCGGTGCACAGTGGTTTAAAAGGACCCTCCTGCGCAGAGTTTTGCGGCACGCTTCGCTCGAGAATGAAACGTGGCCAAAACCCAACCAAACATGAGTTGGGTCAAACGGAGATGAGTGGGTGCGGTCCGTTGCGAAAATCGTCAACTGTTGAGTTTTTGCTGATCAGTGGTGTAAAACGGTCCTGCTGCGCGAGTTTTGCGGCCACCGTTCCCTCCGGAAATGAAAGTGCCAAAAACCACCAAACATGAGTTTGGGTCAAATCAAAGAGTGATTGGGTGCGTCCACGTTCGGAAAAATTCAATCCGTGATTTTTCGGTGCATCAGGGTTTTTAAACTGCGCTCCTCGGCGAGTTTGGGGGCACGTTCCTCGGAAATAGAAAGTTGCAAAAACCCACAAACATAGTTGGGTCAAACAGAGATGTTGGTGCAGTCCGATTGCGAAAAATTCAACGTGATGATTTTTTCGCGTGCGAATCAGTGGGTTTAAAAACGGCCCTCATGCGCGAGTTTTGCGGCACCGTACCTCCGAAAATGAAAGTTGCGCCAAAAACCCACTCAACATGAGTTTTGTCAAACGAGTAGATTGTGTGTGGCGTCCTTGCCGAAAAATTCAACCGTGTGTTTTTCGGTGCATCAGTGGTTAAAAAACCCTCCGACGCGAGTTTTGCGGCACTGCTTCCTCCGGAAATGATGAAAGTGCCCAAAAACCCACCAAATATTAGTTTGGGCTCAAACAGAGATGATTGGATGCGTCCGTTGCGAAAAATTCAACTGTGAGTTTTTCGGTGGATAGTGGTGTTTTAAAAACGGCCACTCTACGCAGAGTTTGGCGGAACCGTATCCCCGGAAAATGAAAGTGCAAAAAAACCCACCCAAACCGATTAGTTTGGGTACAAACGAGAGATTGATGGGGCCGCGTGTGAAAAATTCAACCGGTGAAGTTTTGGATGCATCAGTGGTTGTAAAAGGACTCACTGCGCGAGTTTTGCTGGCACCGCTCCTCGGAAATGATTGAAAGTGCCAAAAAAAAACCCACAAAACTGAGTTTTGAGGTCAACGAGGAGTGATTGGGCGGGTCCTTGAAATGAAAAATTCAACCGTGAATTCGTTTCGTGTGCATCAGTTTTGGGGTAAAAGGCCCACCTGCGCGAGGTTTTGCGGGCCCGTTCCTCCGAAATGAAAGGCAAAAAACCACACCAAATGATTTTGCGCATCAAACGGGAAGATAGATGTGGAGTGCGTCCGTTGCGAAAAATTCAACACAATTTGTTTTTCGGTGCATAGTGGGTGAAAACGGTCCGCCTGTCGCGAGTTTTTCGGGGAACCGTCCCTCAGAAATGACGAATGCCCACAAAACACCCACCACAACATAGTTTTGAGGTCAAACGAAGAATGATTGGGGGGTGACGTTCTTGCCGAAAAATTCAACCGCGAGTTTTTCGGTGGCATCAGGTGAGTTAAAACGGACACCTCCTACGCGAGTATGCTGGCACGTTCCCGGAAAGAAAGTTGCACAAAAACCCCCAACATTAGAGGTTTGGGCTCAAAGAGAGTGGATGAATGGGGTGCGTCACTGTGAAAAAAATGCTAACCGTGAGGATTTTTCGGTGAGATAGTGGTTATAAAAAGGCCCTCCTGGCGACGAGTTTGGCCCGGAACACTCGTCGGAGGGAAATGAAAGGCCAAAAACTCACCAAACATTTTAGTTTTTGAGGGTCAAAAGAGAATGATTGGGGGTCTCTTTGAAAAATTTCAACAACTGAATCTTTCGGTTGCATCAGGGGTTAAAAGCCGGCTACCACCTGCGCGGTTTGTGCCGGCAACCGTTCCTACGAAAATGAAAGGGCCAAAAACCCACCAAACTGAGTTTTGGATCAAACGGAGATGATGGTGCGTCCGTGTTTGAAAAAATTCAACAATGAGTTTTCGGGCTCAGTGGGTCAAAACGGTCCTTCGCGACGTGTTGGCGGCACGCTCCTCCGAATATGAAGTGCCAAAAACCCACACAACATCTAGTTTTGGGCTCAAAAGACGATGTTGGGTGCGTCGTTGCGAAAAATTCAACGTGAGTTTTTCGTTGGCATTGAGTGGTTTGTAATAACACGGTCCCTCCATCGCGGAGTTTTGCGACACGTTCCTCGGGGAAATGAAAGTGCCAAAAACCACCAAACACAGATGTTTTGGGTTCAAAGAAGAATGATTGGGTCCGTGCGTCCGTTGCAAAAATTACAACGTGATTTTTCGGTGCATCAGGGGGGAAGTGCTAACAACCGCCCTCCTGCGCGGTTTTGCGGACCGTACCTTGAAAATGAAATTGCCAAAAACCACACCAAACAGAGAATTTTGCTGGTCAAACGAGAGATTATGGGTGCGGCCGGTGCTGACAAATTCAAAACCAGTTATTTTCGTGAGCATAGTGGTTATCAATATAACGGTCCCTACGCGCGAGTTTTTGCGGGACACCGTTCCTCCGGAAATATGAAAGTGCCAAAAACCACCAAACATTAGTTTCGGTATACAAACTGGACATGATTGGTGCGTCGTGGAGAACAATCAACATGAGTTTTTCTGCGTGCAATCTGGGGTTTTTTAAAAGACGTACTGCGCGCGAGTTTGGGCACTACCCGAAATGAAAGTAGCAAATAACCAACCAACCATGAGTTTTGGGTAAACACAGAAGATGATGGGTGTGCGTCCACGTCGAAAAATTCAACCGTGAGTTTTTCGGTGCATCAGTGGTAAAATGGCCCATCATGCCGCGAGTTTGCGCTCACCGTCCTCCGAACTGAAAAGTGCAAAACCCACCAAACATGTTTGGTCAAACAGAGATGATTGGGTGCGGTCCGGTTGCGAAAAATTCTCAACAGTGGTTTTTGGATCACGAGGGTTTAAAACGCTCCTCCTGCGGCGAGTTTTGGCCCACCGCCTCTCGCAACCTACCCGGGGAAACTGCAAAAAACCCACCTAAACAGAGTTTTGTGGTTCAAAAGAGCATGATTGGGTGCGTCCGTCGTTGCGAAAATCAACCATGCAGTTTTTCGGTGCATACAGTGGTTAAAAACCGGACCATATGCGCAGAGGTTTTGCCGTGTCACGTGATCCTCCGGACAATGAAAGTGCCAAAACACCACCAAACAGAGTTTTTGGGTATCGGTCAAACAGAGATGATTGGGGCTTTGACTTACGTGACGGAATAAAGTCATTACTGTGAGTTTTTGGTGGATCAGTGGTTAAAACGGGGACCATACTAGCGAGTGTTTGCGGGCAACGTGCCCCGGAAATGAAGTTGCCAAAAAACCCCCAAACAGAGTTTGGGTTCAAACGAGGATGATGAGGTGGTGGGTCCACTGGGGAAAAAATCTCTCCGTAGAATTTTTCGGCGCATCAGTGGTTTAAAATGTCTTCCTGGGCGAGTTTTGCGTCTAACGTTCGTACGGACGAAATGAAAAGTGCAAAAACCCACCCAATACATGAGTTTGGATTCACAACGAAGATGATAGAGTGCATCCGTTGACGAAAAATTCACAACCGGCGAATTTTCGGTGCATAGGGTGGTTAAAAGGCCCTCCTGCGCGAGTTTAGTTTTGCCGGCCCTTCTCCCTCCGGCAAAATGAAAAGAAGGCCAACCAACAACCATCACCAAACATGAGTTGGATTCAACGGAGAAGAGAGAAGATGGTGCGACCGGCTTGCGAAAAATTTCCAACACGTGAGTTTTTCGAGTGCATCAGTGGGCAATATTAAACAGGGTACCTCCTGCCTGCGAGTTTTGCGGCAAACGTTTGCCTCACAGAAATGAAAAGGACCAAAAACCCACAAAAATTAGTTTGGGTCCAACAGAGCAATGATTGGGTCTTAGTGAGTACGTTGGAAAAATGACACGAACGGAGTTTTTGGTGTGCATCAGTGGGAAAAGGCCCCTCGCGGTTAGCGGCACGTTCCTCCGGAATGAAAAGTGCCAACAACCCACCAAACGATAGGTTGTGGGTTTTGTAAAACAGAGATGATTGGGTGCGTCCGGTTGTGGAAAAATTCACCGAGTTTTTCGGTGCACAGTGGTTAAAACGGCCCCCTCTAGCGTGAGTTTCTGTTGGCACATACCTCTGGAACATGAAAGGCCAAAAAACCCACACAAACAAGAGTTTTGGGTTCAAACGAGGATGATTGGGTGGGTCCATTGATGTGAAAAATTCAACCATGAATTTTTGGATGTTGCATCAGTCGTTTAAATGCGCCCTCCTGCAGCGGGTTTTGCGGCACGTTCCTCCGAAAATTGAAACAGTGCCAAAAACCCACCAAACCAATGAGTTTTGGATCAAAACGGAGATGATTGGGTGCTGTGCGTGTTCGAAAAATTCCAACCCATGAGTATTTGTGTTTCTCTCCCGCACTCGCTCTCCTTGTCCCCCCACACCACCGTTTTTTTCTCCTCCCCCTCTCCCGTCCTCTCTCTGCACTGCACTCCCCCCGTTTCCCTCGCCCCCCCCATCCTCCTCCCTCCTTCCGCTCTTCTCCCTATTCTCCCCCTCCCCCCCACACTACCCCCCCTCAACCATTCTCGCTGCCACTTTTTTTTTTCCTTCCCCCTACTCTCCAACTTCCTCGAATCCCCCTCCCCTTCTTCCCCCCTCTTCCTTCTTCCCTTATCTCCCACCACATGCAGTGTCCCCAAACTAATCCCGTTGGTCCCCCGCCCTCGACCCGCTGTGTCGTCCTGCATCGGTGGTGTAAAACGTCCCTCCTCCGCGCGAGTTTGTTTGAGGCACCGTTCCTCGAAATGAAGTCCAAAAACCCAACAAACAGAGTTTTGGGTCAAAACGAGAGATATGAAGCGGTGCGGTCCCGTGTGAAAAATTCAACCGTGACTAAATTTTCGGACATCAGTTGGTTAAAACAGGCCCTCATAGCGAGTTTGCGGACCACCGTTTCCGTCCGGAAATGAAAGTAGCCAAAAACCCACAACTAAAGCATTGGTTTGGGGTCAAACGAGGAACCTGAGTGGGTGGTCCGTTGCGAAAAATTCCAACCGTGAATTTTCGGTGGACATCAGGGGGTGTTAAACGGCGACTCCTGCGCGAGTTTCGCCGGTCACCGTTCCTCCGAAAATGAAAGGCCGCAAAAACCAACCAAACAACATGAGTTTTGGATTCAAATGGAGAGAGTGATCTGGGTGGGCGACGTTGCCAAAAAAATTAACAATGAGTTTGGGCATCAGTGGGTTAAAACCGGTCTCCTGCGCGGTGTTCTACGCCGGCACGTTCCTTACGGAAAGGAAAAGTGCCAAAACCCCACCAAACATTAGTTTGGGGGTTCCACAGAGATTGATGGGGTGCCGTCCGTTGCGAAAAATTCAACCGTGGTTTTTCGGGTGGCAAATGAGTGGCGTATTAAAAACGGCCTCCTGGGTGTTTGCCGAGGCACCGTTCCTCGGAATGAAAGTGCCAACAAAAACCCACCAAAATAGACTTTTGGGTCAATAAAGGATGAAGGGGTGCGTATCGTTGCATAAAAATTCAACGAGGAGTCTTCTGGTGAACAGTGTGCTAAAACTCGGCCCTCTGCTGCGCGAGTTTTGCTGCGGCCACTCATACCTTACCGGAAATGAAAGTGCGCAAAACACCCACCCAAACAAGAATTTTGGGTCAAACGAGGATATGGGTGGTCGGGTCGGTGGAATTGTAACAATTCAACCGTGAAATTTCGGTGCATCAGTGGGTTAAAATGCGACACCTCTCGCGAGTTTTCTGCTGCGCACGTTCCTCCGAAAATGAAAGTGCTAAAAACCACACAAAACATGAGTTTGTGATCAACGGAGGATGATTGGTCTGGTGCGTCGTTGGAAAAAAATTCACACAAGACGTTCTCTTTGGTGCATCTGTGGGTTAAAACGTCCTGCTGCGCGAGTTTGCGGCACCGTTCCCCCGGAAATGAAAGTGCCAAAAAACCCCCAAACATGGAGTGCGCAGGAGGGCCATTTTAACCACTGATGCACCGAAAAATTCACGGTTGAATTTTTCACAATGGACCCACCCAATCATCCTCGTTTGACCCAAAACTCTTGTTTGGTGGGTTTTGGCACTTTCATTTCCGGAGGTATGGTGCCACAAAACGCGCGCAGGAGGGCCGTTTAACCACTGATGCACCGAAAAACTCACTGGTTGAATTTTTCGCAACGGACGCACCCAATCATCTCTGTTTTACCCAAAACTAATGTTTGGTGGGTTTTTGGCACTTTCATTTCCGGAGGAACGGTGCCGCAAAACTCGCGGCAGGAGGGCCGTTTTAACCACTGATGCACCGAAAAACTCACGGTTGAATTTTCGCAACGGACGCACCCAATCATCTCTGTTTGACCCAAAACTAATGTTTGGTGGGTTTTTGGCACTTTCATTTCCGGAGGAACGGTGCCGCAAAACTCGCGCAGGAGGGCCGTTTTACCCACTGATGCACCGAAAAACTCACGGTTGAATTTTTCGCAACGGACGCACCCAATCATCTCTGTTGGACCCAAAACTCATGTTTGGTGGGTTTTTGGCACTTTCATTTCCGGAGGAACGGTGCCGCAAAACTCGCGCAGGAGGGACCGTTTTACCCACTGATGCACCGAAAAACTCATGGTTGAATTTTTCGCAACGGACGCACCCAATCATCTCCGTTTGATCCCAAAACTCATGTTTGGTGGGTTTTTGGCACTTTCATTTCGGAGGAACGGTGCCGCAAAACTCGCGCAGGAGGGCCGTTTTAACCACTGATGCACCGAAAAACTCACGGTTGAATTTTTCGCAACGGACGCACCAATCATCTCTCGTTTGACCCAAAACTCATGTTTGGTGGGTTTTTGGCACTTTCATTTCCGGAGGAACGGTGTCGCAAAACTCGCGCAGGAGGGCCGTTTTAACCACTGATGCACCGAAAAACTCACGGTTGAATTTTTCGCAACGGACGCACCCAATCATCTCTGTTGACCCAAAACTCCTTGTTTGGTGGGTTTTTGGCACTTCATTTCCGGAGGAACGGTGCCGCAAAACTCGCGCTAGGAGGGCCGTTTTAACCACTGATGCACCGAAAAACTCACGGTTGAATTTTTCGCAACGGACGCACCCAATCATCTCGTTTGACCCAAAACTCATGTTTGGTGGGTTTTTGGCACTTTCATTTCCGGAGGAACGGTGCCGCAAAACTCGCGCAGGAGGGCCGTTTTAACCACTGATGCACCGAAAAACTCATGGTTGAATTTTTCGCAACGGACGCACCCAATCATCTCTGTTTGACCCAAAACTCATGTTTGGTGGGTTTTTGGCACTTTCATTTCCGGAGGAACGGTGCCGCAAAACTCGCGCAGGAGGGCCGTTTTAACCACTGATGCACCGAAAAACTCACGGTTGAATTTTTCGCAACGGACGCACCCAATCATCTCTGTTTGACCCAAAACTCATGTTTGGTGGGTTTTTGGCACTTTCATTTCCGGAGGAACGGTGCCGCAAAACTCGCGCAGGAGGGCCGTTTTAACCACTGATGCACCGAAAAACTCACGGTTGAATTTTTCGCAACGGACGCACCCAATCATCTCTGTTTGACCCAAAACTCATGTTTGGTGGGTTTTTGGCACTTTCATTTCCGGAGGAACGGTGCCGCAAAACTCGCGCAGGAGGACCGTTTTACCCACTGATGCACCGAAAAACTCACGGTTGAATTTTTCGCAACGGACGCACCCAATCATCTCCGTTTGATCCAAAACTCATGTTTGGTGGGTTTTTGGCACTTTCATTTCGGAGGAACGGTGCCGCAAAACTCGCGCAGGAGGGCCAGTTTTAACCACTGATGCACCGAAAAATTCACGGTTGAATTTTTCAGCAACGGACCCACCCAATCATCTCGTTTGACCCAAAACTCATTGTTTGGTGGGTTTTTGGCACTTTCATTTCCGGAGGTAACGGTGCCGCAAAACTCGCGCAGGAGGGCCGTTTTAACCACTGATGCACCGAAAAACTCACGGTTGAATTTTTCGCAACGGACGCACCCAATCATCTCGTTTGACCCAAAACTCATGTTTGGTGGGTTTTTGGCACTTTCATTTCCGGAGGAACGGTGCCGCAAAACTCGCGTAGGAGGGCCGTTTTAACCACTGATGCACCGAAAAACTCACGGTTGAATTTTTCGCAACGGACGCACCCAATCATCTCTGTTTGACCCAAAACTCATGTTTGGTGGGTTTTTGGCACTTTCATTTCCGGAGGTACGGTGCCGCAAAACTCGCGCAGGAGGGCCGTTTTAACCACTGATGCACCGAAAAACTCACGGTTGAATTTTTCGCAACGGACGCACCCAATCATCTCTGTTTGACCCAAAACTCATGTTTGGTGGGTTTTTGGCACTTTCATTTCCGGAGGAACGGTGCCGCAAACTCGCGCAGGAGGGCCGTTTTAACCACTGATGCACCGAAAAACTCACGGTTGAATTTTTCGCAACGGACGCACCCAATCATCTCTGTTTGACCCAAAACTCATGTTTGGTGGGTTTTTGGCACTTTCATTTCCGGAGGAACGGTGCCGCAAAACTCGCGCAGGAGGACCGTTTTAACCACTGATGCACCGAAAAACTCACTGTTGAATTTTTCGCAACGGACGCACCCAATCATCTCCGTTTGATCCCAAAACTCATGTTTGGTGGGTTTTTGGCACTTTCATTTTCGGAGGAACGGTGCCGCAAAACTCGCGCAGGAGGGCCGTTTTAACCACTGATGCACCGAAAAACTTCACGGTTGAATTTTTCGCAACGGACGCACCCAATCATCTCGTTTGACCCAAAACTCATGTTTGGTGGGTTTTGGCACTTTCATTTCCGGAGGTATGGTGCCGCAAAACTCGCGCAGGAGGGCCGTTTTAAGCACTGATGCACCGAAAAACTCACGGTTGAATTTTTGCAACGGACGCACCCAATCATCTCTGTTTGACCCAAAACTAATGTTTGGTGGGTTTTGGCACTTTCATTTCCGGAGGAACGGTGCCGCAAAACACGCGCAGGAGGACCGTTTACCCACTCATGCACCGAAAAACTCACGGTTGAATTTTTCGCAACGGACGCACCCAATCATCTCTGTTTGGACCCAAAACTAATGTTTGGTGGGTTTTTGGCACTTTCATTTCCGGAGGAACGGTGCCGCAAAACTCGCGCAGGAGGGACCGTTTTACCCACTGATGCACCGAAAAACTCATGGTTGAATTTTTTGCAACGGACGCACCCAATCATCTCGTTTGATCCAAAACTCATGTTTGGTGGGTTTTTGGCACTTTCATTTTCGGAGGAACGGTGCCGCAAAACTCGCGCAGGAGGGCCGTTTTACCCACTGATGCACCGAAAAATTCACGGTTGAATTTTTCGCAACGGACGCACCCAATCATTCTCGTTTGACCCAAAACTCATGTTTGGTGGGTTTTTGGCACTTTCATTTCCGGAGGAACGGTGCCGCAAAACTCGCGCAGGAGGGCCGTTTTAACCACTGATGCACCGAAAAACTCACGGTTGAATTTTTCGCAACGGACGCACCCAATCATCTCTGTTTGACCCAAAACTCATGTTTGGTGGGTTTTTGGCACTTTCATTTCCGGAGGAACGGTGCCGCAAAACTCGCGCAGGAGGGCCGTTTTAACCACTGATGCACCGAAAAACTCACGGTTGAATTTTTCGCAACGGACGCACCCAATCATCTCTGTTTGACCCAAAACTCATGTTTGGTGGGTTTTTGGCACTTTCATTTCGGAGGAACGGTGCCGCAAAACTCGCGCAGGAGGGACCGTTTTACCCACTGATGCACCGAAAAACTCATGGTTGAATTTTTCGCAACGGACGCACCCAATCATCTACGTTTGATCCAAAAACTCTGTTTGGTGGGTTTTTGGCAATTTCATTTTCGGAGGATCGGTGCCGCAAAACCAGCGAAGGAGGGCTATTTTAACAAATGAGCACCGAAAATTCACGGTGTATTTTTCACATGGACCCACCCAATCATCATCGTTTGACCCAAACTTCTTGTTTGGTGGGTTTCGTCACTTTCATTTCCGGGGTTGGAGGTATGGGATGCCACAAAACTCGGCAGGAGGGCCGTTTTAACCACTGATGCACCGAAAAACTATGGTTGAATTTTTCACAAGGCGCACTCAATCCTTGTTTTGACCAAAACTAATTGTTGGTGGGTTTGTGGCACTTTCTTTCCGAGGAACGGTGCCGCTCAACTTGTGAGTGGCCGTTTTCCACTGATGCACCGCAAAACTCAGCGGGGTTTGAATTTTTGGCAACGGACGCACCCAATCATCTCTGTTTGACCCAAAACTAATGTTTTTGGTGGGTTTTTTGGCACTTTCCTTCCTGGAGGAACGGTGCCGCAAAACTCGCGCAGGAGGGCCGTTTTAACCACTGATGCACCGAAAAACTCACGGTTGAATTTTTCGCAACGGACGCACCCAATCATCTCTGTTGACCCAAAACTAATGTTTGGTGGGTTTTTGGCACTTTCATTTCCGGAGGAACGGTGCCGCAAAACTCGCGCAGGAGGACCGTTTTACCCACTGATGCACCGAAAAACTCACGGTTGAATTTTTCGCAACGGACGCACCCAATCATCTCCGTTTGATCCAAAACTCATGTTTGGTGGGTTTTTGGCACTTTCATTTTCGGAGGAACGGTGCCGCAAAACTCGCGCAGGAGGGCCGTTTTACCCCCTGATGCACCGAAAAATTCACGGTTGAATTTTTCGCAACGGACGCACCCAATCATCTCGTTTGATCCAAAACTCATGTTTGGTGGGTTTTTGGCACTTTCATTTCCGGACGAACGGTGCCGCAAAACTCGCCCAGGAGGAGCCATTTTAACCACTGATGCTCCGAAAAATTCACGGATGAATTTTTCACAGTGGACCCACCCAATCATCCTCGTTTGACCCAAAACTCTTGTTTGGTGGGTTTTTGGCACTTTCATTTCCGGAGGAACGGTGCCGCAAAACTCGCGTAGGAGGGCCGTTTTAACCACTGATCCACCGAAAAACTCACAGTTGACTTTTTCGCAACGGACGCACCCAATCATCTCTGTTTGACCCAAAACTCATGTTTGGTGGGTTTTTGGCACTTTCATTTCCGGAGGAGCAGTGCCGCAAAACTCGCGCAGGAGGGTCGTTTTAACCACTGATGCACCGAAAAACTCACAGGTTGAATTTTTCGCAACGGACGCACCCAATCATCTCTGTTTGACCCAAAACTCATGTTTAGTGGGTTTTTGGCACTTTCATTTCCGGAGGTATGGTGCCGCAAAACTCGCGCAGGAGGGCCGTTTTAACCACTGATGCACCGAAAAACTCACGGTTGAATTTTTCGCAACGGACGCACCCAATCATCTCTGTTTGACCCAAAACTAATGTTTGGTGGGTTTTGGCACTTTCATTTCCGGAGGAACGGTGCCGCAAAACTCGCGGAGGAGGGCCGTTTTAACCACTGATGCACCGAAAAACTCACGGTTGAATTTTTCGCAACGGACGCACCCAATCATCTTTGTTTGACCCAAAACTCATGTTTGGTGGGTTTTTGGCACTTTCATTTCCGGGGGAACGGTGCCGCAAAACTCGCGCAGCAGGACCGTTTTACCCACAGATGCACCGAAAAACTCACGGTTGAATTTTTCGCAACGGACGCACCCAATCATCTCCGTTTGATCCAAAACTCATGTTTGGTGGGTTTTTGGCACTTTCATTTTCGGAGGAACGGTGCCGCAAAACTCGCGCAGGAGGGCCATTTTAACCACTGATGCACCGAAAAATTCACGGTTGAATTTTTCACAACGGACGCACCCAATAATCCTCGTTTGACCCAAAACTTCTTGTTTGGTGGGTTTTTGGCACTTTCATTTCCGGAGGTATGGTGCCGCAAAACTCGCGCAGGAGGGCCGTTTTAAGCACTGATGCACCGAAAAACTCACGGTTGAATTTTTTGCAACGGACGCACCCAATCATCTCTGTTTGACCCAAAACTAATGTTTGGTGGGTTTTTGGCACTTTCATTTCCGGAGGAACGGTGCCGCAAAACACGCGCAGGAGGACCGTTTTACCCACTCATGCACCGAAAAACTCACGGTTGAATTTTTCGCACTGGACGCACCCAATCATCTCTGTTGGACCCAAAACTAATGTTTGGTGGGTTTTTGGCACTTTCATTTCCGGAGGAACGGTGCCGCAAAACTCGCGCAGGAGGGACCGTTTTACCCACTGATGCACCGAAAAACTCACTGGTTGAATTTTTTGCAACGGACGCACCCAATCATCTCCGTTTGATCCAAAACTCATGTTTGGTGGGTTTTTGGCACTTTCATTTTCGGAGGAACGGTGCCGCAAAACTCGCGCAGGAGGGCCGTTTTACCCCCTGATGCACCGAAAAATTCACGGTTGAATTTTTCGCAACGGACGCACCCAATCATTCTCGTTTGATCCAAAACTCATGTTTGGTGGGTTTTTGGCTCTTTCATTTCCGGACGAACGGTGCCGCAAAACTCGCCCAGGAGGGCCATTTTAACCACTGATGCTCCGAAAAATTCACGGTTGAATTTTTCACAGTGGACCCACCCATTCATCCTCGTTTGACCCAAAACTCTTGTTTGGTGGGTTTTTGGCACTTTCATTTCCGGAGGAACGGTGCCGCAAAACTCGCGTAGGAGGGCCGTTTTAACCACTGATGCACCGAAAAACTCACGGTTGAATTTTTCGCAACGGACGCACCCAATCATCTCTGTTTGACCCAAAACTCATGTTTGGTGGGTTTTTGGCACGTTCGTTTTCGGAGGAGCGGTGCCGCAAAACTCGCGCAGGAGGACCGTTTTACCCACTGATGCACCGAAAAACACATTGTTGAATTTTTCGCAACGGACGCACCCAATCATCTCCGTTTGATCCAAAACTCATGTTTGGTGGGTTTTTGGCACTTTCATTTTCGGAGGAACGGTGCCGCAAAACCCGCGCAGGAGGGCCATTTTAACCACTGATGCACCGAAAAATTCACGGTTGAATTTTTCACAATGGACCCACCCAATCATCCTCGTTTGACCCAAAACTCTTGTTTGGTGGGTTTTTGGCACTTTCATTTCCGGAGGTATGGTGCCACAAAACTCGCGCAGGAGGGCCGTTTTAACCACTGATGCACCGAAAAACTCATGGTTGAATTTTTCACAACGGACGCACCCAATCATCTCTGTTTGACCCAAAACTAATGTTTGGTGGGTTTTTGGCACTTTCATTTCCGGAGGAACGGTGCCGCTCAACTCGCGCAGGTGGCCGTTCTTCCCACTGATGCACCGAAAAACTCGCGGTTGAATTTTTCGCAACGGACGCACCCAATCATCTCTGTTGGACCCAAAACTAATGTTTGGTGGGTTTTTGGCACTTTCATTTCCGGAGGAACGGTGCCGCAAAACTCGCGCAGGAGGACCGTTTTACCCACTGATGCACCGAAAAACTCACGGTTGAATTTTTCGCAACGGACGCACCCAATCTTCTCCGTTTGATCCAAAACTCATGTTTGGTGGGTTTTTGGCACTTTCATTTTCGGAGGAACGGTGCCGCAAAACTCGCGCAGGAGGGCCGTTTTACCCCCTGATGCACCGAAAAATTCACGGTTGAATTTTTCGCAACGGACGCACCTAATCATCTTCGTTTGATCCAAAACTCATGTTTGGTGGGTTTTTGGCACTTTCATTTCCGGACGAACGGTGCCGCAAAACTCGCCCAGGAGAGCCATTTTAACCACTGATGCTCCGAAAAATTCACGGATGAATTTTTCACAGTGGACCCACCCAATCATCCTCGTTTGACCCAAAACTCTTGTTTGGTGGGTTTTTGGCACTTTCATTTCCGGAGGAACGGTGCCGCAAAACTCGCGTAGGAGGGCCGTTTTAACCACTGATCCACCGAAAAACTCACAGTTGACTTTTTCGCAACGGAAGCACCCAATCATCTCTGTTTGACCCAAAACTCATGTTTGGTGGGTTTTTGGCACTTTCATTTCCGGAGGAGCAGTGCCGCAAAACTCGCGCAGGAGGGTCGTTTTAACCACTGATGCACCGAAAAACTCACGGTTGAATTTTTCGCAACGGACGCACCCAATCATCTCTGTTTGACCCAAAACTCATGTTTAGTGGGTTTTTGGCACTTTCATTTCCGGAGGTATGGTGCCGCAAAACTCGCGCAGGAGGGCCGTTTTAACCACTGATGCACCGAAAAACTCACGGTTGAATTTTTCGCAACGGACGCACCCAATCATCTCTGTTTGACCCAAAACTAATGTTTGGTGGGTATTTGGCACTTTCATTTCCGGAGGAACGGTGCCGCAAAACTCGCGGAGGAGGGCCGTTTTAACCACTGATGCACCGAAAAACTCACGGTTGAATTTTTCGCAACGGACGCACCCAATCATCTTTGTTTGACCCAAAACTCATGTTTGGTGGGTTTTTGGCACTTTCATTTCCGGGGGAACGGTGCCGCAAAACTCGCGCAGCAGGACCGTTTTACCCACAGATGCACCGAAAAACTCATTGTTGAATTTTTCGCAACGGACGCACCCAATCATCTCCGTTTGATCCAAAACTCATGTTTGGTGGGTTTTTGGCACTTTCATTTTCGGAGGAACGGTGCCGCAAAACTCGCGCAGGAGGGCCATTTTAACCACTGATGCACCGAAAATTTCACGGTTGAATTTTTCACACCGGACCCACCCAATAATCCTCGTTTGACCCAAAATTCTTGTTTGGTGGGTTTTTGGCACTTTCATTTCCGGAGGTATGGTGCCGCAAAACTCGCGCAGGAGGGCCGTTTTAAGCACTGATGCACCGAAAAACTCACGGTTGAATTTTTGCAACGGACGCACCCAATCATCTCTGTTTGACCCAAAACTAATGTTTGGTGGGTTTTTGGCACTTTCATTTCCGGAGGAACGGTGCCGCAAAACACGCGCAGGAGGACCGTTTTACCCACTCATGCACCGAAAAACTCACGGTTGAATTTTTCGCAACGGACGCACCCAATCATCTCTGTTGGACCCAAAACTAATGTTTGGTGGGTTTTTGGCACTTTCATTTCCGGAGGAACGGTGCCGCAAAACTCGCGCAGGAGGACCGTTTTACCCACTGATGCACCGAAAAACTCACGGTTGAATTTTTCGCAACGGACGCACCCAATCTTCTCCGTTTGATCCAAAACTCATGTTTGGTGGGTTTTTGGCACTTTCATTTTCGGAGGAACGGTGCCGCAAAACTCGCGCAGGAGGGCCGTTTTACCCCCTGATGCACCGAAAAATTCACGGTTGAATTTTTCGCAACGGACGCACCCAATCATTCTCGTTTGATCCAAAACTCATGTTTGGTGGGTTTTTGGCTCTTTCATTTCCGGACGAACGGTGCCGCAAAACTCGCCCAGGAGGGCCATTTTAACCACTGATGCTCCGAAAAATTCACGGTTGAATTTTTCACAGTGGACCCACCCATTCATCCTCGTTTGACCCAAAACTCTTGTTTGGTGGGTTTTTGGCACTTTCATTTCCGGAGGAACGGTGCCGCAAAACTCGCGTAGGAGGGCCGTTTTAACCACTGATGCACCGAAAAACTCACGGTTGAATTTTTCGCAACGGACGCACCCAATCATCTCTGTTTGACCCAAAACTCATGTTTGGTGGGTTTTTGGCACGTTCGTTTTCGGAGGAGCGGTGCCGCAAAACTCGCGCAGGAGGACCGTTTTACCCACTGATGCACCGAAAAACACATTGTTGAATTTTTCGCAACGGACGCACCCAATCATCTCCGTTTGATCCAAAACTCATGTTTGGTGGGTTTTTGGCACTTTCATTTTCGGAGGAACGGTGCCGCAAAACCCGCGCAGGAGGGCCATTTTAACCACTGATGCACCGAAAAATTCACGGTTGAATTTTTCACAATGGACCCACCCAATCATCCTCGTTTGACCCAAAACTCTTGTTTGGTGGGTTTTTGGCACTTTCATTTCCGAAGGTATGGTGCCACAAAACTCGCGCAGGAGGGTCGTTTTAACCACTGATGCACCGAAAAACTCACGGTTGAATTTTTCCCAACGGACGCACCCAATCATCTCTGTTTTACCCAAAACTAATGTTTGGTGGGTTTTTGGCACTTTCATTTCCGGAGGAACGGTGCCGCAAAACTCGCGTAGGAGGGCCGTTTTAACCACTGATGCACCGAAAAACTCACGGTTGAATTTTTCGCAACGGACGCACCCAATCATCTCTGTTGGACCCAAAACTAATGTTTGGTGGGTTTTTGGCACTTTCATTTCCGGAGGAACGGTGCCGCAAAACTCGCGCAGGAGGACCGTTTTACCCACTGATGCACCGAAAAAACTCACGGTTGAATTTTTCGCAACGGACGCACCCAATCTTCTCCGTTTGATCCAAAACTCATGTTTGGTGGGTTTTTGGCACTTTCATTTTCGGAGGAACGGTGCCGCAAAACTCGCGCAGGAGGGCCGTTTTACCCCCTGATGCACCGAAAAATTCACGGTTGAATTTTTCGCAACGGACGCACCTAATCATCTTCGTTTGATCCAAAACTCATGTTTGGTGGGTTTTTGGCACTTTCATTTCCGGACGAACGGTGCCGCAAAACTCGCCCAGGAGAGCCATTTTAACCACTGATGCTCCGAAAAATTCACGGATGAATTTTTCACAGTGGACCCACCCAATCATCCTCGTTTGACCCAAAACTCTTGTTTGGTGGGTTTTTGGCACTTTCATTTCCGGAGGAACGGTGCCGCAAAACTCGCGTAGGAGGGCCGTTTTAACCACTGATCCATCGAAAAACTCACAGTTGACTTTTTCGCAACGGAAGCACCCAATCATCTCTGTTTGACCCAAAACTCATGTTTGGTGGGTTTTTGGCACTTTCATTTCCGGAGGAGCAGTGCCGCAAAACTCGCGTAGGAGGGTCGTTTTAACCACTGATGCACCGAAAAACTCACGGTTGAATTTTTCGCAACGGACGCACCCAATCATCTCTGTTTGACCCAAAACTCATGTTTAGTGGGTTTTTGGCACTTTCATTTCCGGAGGTATGGTGCCGCAAAACTCGCGCAGGAGGGCCGTTTTAACCACTGATGCACCGAAAAACTCACGGTTGAATTTTTCGCAACGGACGCACCCAATCATCTCTGTTTGACCCAAAACTAATGTTTGGTGGGTATTTGGCACTTTCATTTCCGGAGGAACGGTGCCGCAAAACTCGCGGAGGAGGGCCGTTTTAACCACTGATGCACCGAAAAACTCACGGTTGAATTTTTCGCAACGGACGCACCCAATCATCTCTGTTTGACCCAAAACTCATGTTTGGTGGGTTTTTGGCACTTTCATTTCCGGAGGAACGGTGCCGCAAAACTCGCGCAGCAGGACCGTTTTACCCACAGATGCACCGAAAAACTCATTGTTGAATTTTTCGCAACGGACGCACCCAATCATCTCCGTTTGATCCAAAACTCATGTTTGGTGGGTTTTTGGCACTTTCATTTTCGGAGGAACGGTGCCGCAAAACTCGCGCAGGAGGGCCATTTTAACCACTGATGCACCGAAAATTTCACGGTTGAATTTTTCACACCAGGACCCACCCAATAATCCTCGTTTGACCCAAAATTCTTGTTTGGTGGGGTTTTGGCACTTTCATTTCCGGAGGTATGGTGCCGCAAAACTCGCGCAGGAGGGCCGTTTTAAGCACTGATGCACCGAAAAACTCACGGTTGAATTTTTCACAACGGACGCACCCAATCATCTCTGTTTGACCCAAAACTAATGTTTGGTGGGTTTTTGGCACTTTCATTTCCGGAGGAACGGTGCCGCAAAACACGCGCAGGAGGACCGTTTTACCCACTCATGCACCGAAAAACTCACGGTTGAATTTTTCGCAACGGACGCACCCAATCATCTCTGTTGGACCCAAAACTAATGTTTGGTGGGTTTTTGGCACTTTCATTTCCGGAGGAACGGTGCCGCAAAACTCGCGCAGGAGGACCGTTTTACCCACTGATGCACCGAAAAACTCACGGTTGAATTTTTCGCAACGGACGCACCCAATCATCTCTGTTTGACCCAAAACTCATGTTTAGTGGGTTTTTGGCACTTTCATTTCCGGAGGTATGGTGCCGCAAAACTCGCGCAGGAGGGCCGTTTTAACCACTGATGCACCGAAAAACTCACGGTTGAATTTTTCGCAACGGACGCACCCAATCATCTCTGTTTGACCCAAAACTAATGTTTGGTGGGTATTTGGCACTTTCATTTCCGGAGGAACGGTGCCGCAAAACTCGCGGAGGAGGGCCGTTTTAACCACTGATGCACCGAAAAACTCACGGTTGAATTTTTCGCAACGGACGCACCCAATCATCTCTGTTTGACCCAAAACTCATGTTTGGTGGGTTTTTGGCACTTTCATTTCCGGAGGAGCGGTGCCGCAAAACTCGCGCAGCAGGACCGTTTTACCCACAGATGCACCGAAAAACTCATTGTTGAATTTTTCGCAATGGACGCACCCAATCATCTCCGTTTGATCCAAAACTCATGTTTGGTGGGTTTTTGGCACTTTCATTTTCGGAGGAACGGTGCCGCAAAACTCGCGCAGGAGGGCCATTTTAACCACTGATGCACCGAAAATTTCACGGTTGAATTTTTCACACCGGACCCACCCAATAATCCTCGTTTGACCCAAAATTCTTGTTTGGTGGGTTTTTGGCACTTTCATTTCCGGAGGTATGGTGCCGCAAAACTCGCGCAGGAGGGCCGTTTTAAGCACTGATGCACCGAAAAACTCACGGTTGAATTTTTCACAACGGACGCACCCAATCATCTCTGTTTGACCCAAAACTAATGTTTGGTGGGTTTTTGGCACTTTCATTTCCGGAGGAACGGTGCCGCAAAACACGCGCAGGAGGACCGTTTTACCCACTCATGCACCGAAAAACTCACGGTTGAATTTTTCGCAACGGACGCACCCAATCATCTCTGTTGGACCCAAAACTAATGTTTGGTGGGTTTTTGGCACTTTCATTTCCGGAGGAACGGTGCCGCAAAACTCGCGCAGGAGGACCGTTTTACCCACTGATGCACCGAAAAACTCACGGTTGAATTTTTCGCAACGGACGCACCCAATCTTCTCCGTTTGATCCAAAACTCATGTTTGGTGGGTTTTTGGCACTTTCATTTTCGGAGGAACGGTGCCGCAAAACTCGCGCAGGAGGGCCGTTTTACCCCCTGATGCACCGAAAAATTCACGGTTGAATTTTTCGCAACGGACGCACCCAATCATTCTCGTTTGATCCAAAACTCATGTTTGGTGGGTTTTTGGCTCTTTCATTTCCGGACGAACGGTGCCGCAAAACTCGCCCAGGAGGGCCATTTTAACCACTGATGCTCCGAAAAATTCACGGTTGAATTTTTCACAGTGGACCCACCCATTCATCCTCGTTTGACCCAAAACTCTTGTTTGGTGGGTTTTTGGCACTTTCATTTCCGGAGGAACGGTGCCGCAAAACTCGCGTAGGAGGGCCGTTTTAACCACTGATGCACCGAAAAACTCACGGTTGAATTTTTCGCAACGGACGCACCCAATCATCTCTGTTTGACCCAAAACTCATGTTTGGTGGGTTTTTGGCACGTTCGTTTTCGGAGGAGCGGTGCCGCAAAACTCGCGCAGGAGGACCGTTTTACCCACTGATGCACCGAAAAACACATTGTTGAATTTTTCGCAACGGACGCACCCAATCATCTCTGTTTGACCCAAAACTCATGTTTGGTGGGTTTTTGGCACTTTCATTTCCGGAGGAACGGTGCCGCAAAACCCGCGCAGGAGGGCCATTTTAACCACTGATGCACCGAAAAATTACGGTTGAATTTTTCACAACGGACCCACCCAATCATCCTCGTTTGACCCAAAACTCTTGTTTAGTGGGTTTTTGGCACTTTCATTTCCGGAGGTATGGTGCCGCAAAACTCGCGCAGGAGGGCCGTTTTAACCACTGATGCACCGAAAAACTCACGGTTGAATTTTTCCCAACGGACGCACCCAATCATCTCTGTTTGACCCAAAACTAATGTTTGGTGGGTATTTGGCACTTTCATTTCCGGAGGAACGGTGCCGCAAAACTCGCGCAGGAGGACCGTTTTACCCACTGATGCACCGAAAAACTCACAGTTGAATTTTTCGCAACGGACGCACCCAATCATCTTTGTTTGACCCAAAACTCATGTTTGGTGGGTTTTTGGCACTTTCATTTCTGGAGGAACGGTGCCGCAAAACTCGCGCAGCAGGACCGTTTTACCCACAGATGCACCGAAAAACTCATTGTTGAATTTTTCGCAACGGACGCACCCAATCATCTCCGTTTGATCCAAAACTCATGTTTGGTGGGTTTTTGGCACTTTCATTTTCGGAGGAACGGTGCCGCAAAACTCGCGCAGGAGGGCCATTTTAACCACTGATGCACTGAAAATTTCACGGTTGAATTTTTCACACCGGACCCACCCAATAATCCTTGTTTGACCCAAAATTCTTGTTTGGTGGGTTTTTGGCACTTTCATTTCTGGAGGTATGGTGCCGCAAAACTCGCGCAGGAGGGCCGTTTTAAGCACTGATGCACCGAAAAACTCACGGTTGAATTTTTTGCAACGGACGCACCCAATCATCTCTGTTTGACCCAAAACTAATGTTTGGTGGGTTTTTGGCACTTTCATTTCTGGAGGAACGGTGCCGCAAAACACGCGCAGGAGGACCGTTTTACCCACTCATGCACCGAAAAACTCACGGTTGAATTTTTCGCAACGGACGCACCCAATCATCTCTATTGGACCCAAAACTAATGTTTGGTGGGTTTTTGGCACTTTCATTTCCGGAGGAACGGTGCCGCAAAACACGCGCAGGAGGACCGTTTTACCCACTGATGCACCGAAAAACTCATTGTTGAATTTTTCGCAACGGACGCACCCAATCATCTCCATTTGATCCAAAACTCATGTTTGGTGGGGTTTTGGCATTTTCATTTTCGGAGGAACGGTGCCACAAAACTCGCGCAGGAGGGCCATTTTACCCCCTGATGCACCGAAAAATTCACGGTTGAATTTTTCGCAACGGACGCACCCAATCATTCTCGTTTGATCCAAAACTCATGTTTGGTGGGTTTTTGGCTCTTTCATTTCCGGACGAACGGTGCCGCAAAACTCGCCCAGGAGGGCCATTTTAACCACTGATGCTCCGAAAAATTCACGGTTGAATTTTTCACAGTGGACCCACCCATTCATCCTCGTTTGACCCAAAACTCTTGTTTGGTGGGTTTTTGGCACTTTCATTTCCGGAGGAACGGTGCCGCAAAACTCGCGTAGGAGGGCCGTTTTAACCACTGATGCACCGAAAAACTCACGGTTGAATTTTTCGCAACGGACGCACCCAATCATCTCTGTTTGACCCAAAACTCATGTTTGGTGGGTTTTTGGCACGTTCGTTTTCGGAGGAGCGGTGCCGCAAAACTCGCGCAGGAGGACCGTTTTACCCACTGATGCACCGAAAAACACATTGTTGAATTTTTTGCAACGGACGCACCCAATCATCTCCGTTTGATCCAAAACTCATGTTTGGTGGGTTTCTGGCACTTTCATTTTCGGAGGAACGGTGCCGCAAAACCCGCGCAGGAGGGCCATTTTAACCACTGATGCACCGAAAAATTCACGGTTGAATTTTTCACAATGGACCCACCCAATCATCCTCGTTTGACCCAAAACTCTTGTTTGGTTGGTTTTTGGCACTTTCATTTCCGAAGGTATGGTGCCACAAAACTCGCGCAGGAGGGTCGTTTTAACCACTGATGCACCGAAAAACTCACGGTTGAATTTTTCCCAACGGACGCACCCAATCATCTCTGTTTTACCCAAAACTAATGTTTGGTGTGATGAGGACATCAACACCAGCGATACATCCTCTCCGACACAACCTATAGCTGGTCCTCTTACTCGTGCTCGTGCTCGTCAACTTAATCATCAAGTGAGTTCCATGATAAGCTCTTGTCCATCTTGTTTAGACAATGGAAACGCGTGCACTCTTGTTTTCATTAGGAACCAAGGAGAAGACCGAAAGGGAGAAGGACTCGCGCTAGCTGGATTCGGACTGCAGCAAAGCACCAACTTGTGACCGCCACCACGGTTGCATACGGATTCGGATTCAGGCGCTTCAGGACTTGTTGGAAAGCTTATCAAGTTTACTTTCATATGAATCAAGTCTCACGTCAATATCTGTTCGGCAGCAGCGGCAATGATCCAATTACCGTCGACAGGTCTTGCTGTCCAGGGCGCTGTGTCACCTCATTTTGGGCTTATGGCCCATGTATCAAGTTGGGTCCATTAGGGACGCGTCCTAGGGTTGGAGGACGACCCCAACACCCTCCTAGTCATCCTCTCCTCCTCTAATACCCCCCATAGCCGCCACAAACAGATTGGGTTTTGTTTAGATCAAGTTTAGCCTTAGCTACTTGCTTGTAGGCGCGCGTGAAGGATCAGCCGCCCGTCTCCTTGTCTTCGGAACCCCATTGTTGATTAAGATTCAGTTTGAAACCTTCAATTTCATCTTGCAAATTCAGTGCTTGTTTCCTCGTTCTTGCTAGTTCTTCAATTGCTTGCAGGACGGGAGCCCTAGGGGCTGGTTGTCGCGCTCCACAAGATCGTGACGGCTATTGGACGTGGTGTATCGGTTGCTAAGGCGCGGTCTTGAGGGCTGTAGTCGGGCCGTGAACGTCATCTCCATCCACCAATCGAGTTATCCCCGTTTCTCATCGAAAGATCGGGCAAAAACCCTAGCGGGTTCGCATCAGTTGGTATCAGATCAAGATTCTTCGGTGAGAGACTTCTAATCCATTGCTGTTTTTAATTAATTTCCTATAGTCCAGAAAAGCCAAAAAAAAATATAGTAGATTAGTTTTTTTTCCATAATCCTATTAAACCTTTGTGCCTTGGCTAGTACCGTTTAGTTAGGGCTTGTTGAATTTGCGTTGCTTCGGTTTGTGTCGAGTTGCTGGTCTTACTGTCTAGTCCTTTAGAGTTTCGAGTTCTTGTCACCATCTATACACAGCCGAGTATTACCATATCTTCTCTCTGTCGAATCTGTTGTGAAGTCCGAATTGAACTGTCTGTGGTCTTGGTCCGGATCGAGTTGAGTTCCAATCTGAGTTCCACCAACGTGATAAAAAAAGGAAACCGAGTAGAACTCGGCAATAGGTGGAATCCGTTTGTGGTTGGTTCTGAGTGGAAACCGAGTAGAACTTGGAGTCCGCTTGTTAATATATCCTGAACTCCGTCTACGTGAGTCCTTCTGTGATCCAAAAGAAAGATAACTCCATACTTGTTCGGCCTTACTCTAGAGAGAGAGAGAGAGTATCTTCTTCTTACCGGAATACCCCTGTACTTTCGGAAAAAGTGTGTGTACCGAATTGCTCCTTTGTATTCTTTTGTTCATATAATCAGTTTTTGAGGTTGCCCAAAAAAAAAGAAAAGAAAAAAAAAGAGAAAAGAGTCAAAAGAAAAGGGGCTGTTTTTCATATTGATTTTAGGTTTGTTCCACCTTGTTTTCAGGGGTGTGCTGTGGTTTTCCTTTGTGTCCAGGCTCGCGTCTCTAGCACGGTCTAGCCTAGGACCAGCACAGTACCGTCGTCGAACGTTTATTCAGCTCGCCTTTATAACTAACGTGCTGCTAGTTCGTTCCTTGTTTCAGCCCACCTATAGCTCCACATACTCTACAGCTTGACAGGTCTTGTGCCGCAGCACCGATACACTTCATCCATTGCTGAAGTCTTGTTGGTAGACGACCCCTCCTATCAAGCAAGGTAAGAATTGGTAAGAACTTGTGTAACAAGTTGAGTGTGAGAGACTTGCTGTAGCTACATCCTAGTAGTTGTAGGGCTTTTATTTCTTCACTTGCCTTTCTTGTTGTCTTTGTTTTTGAACCATGACAGGGGGAGATGATGACAACGAAACACTACATACACCTCGCACTAAGGGCATCATACAGCATTTTGAAAGGAAGGTGAAGCTGCACACAGAGGGACTTGATACTGACTTGCAGGTGACAAATGAAAAGCTGGGGCAGTTGGAGGCTACGCAGATGGCCACAAACAACAAGATTACAAGTTTGGAGGAATCCGTTGCTAGTGTGGACAAAAGCCTTGCTGCTCTTCTAAGGCGATTTGATGACTTCCACACCGAAGATAAAGAGAAGCATAAAGAAGAAAAGGAGGGAGATCGAGAGCACGGTAGTCATGAAGATGACTACACTGCTGATACTGAGCATGATGATCCAGACGCTCGTGATCGACGACGCCTACGTCACAACCGTAGAGGTATGGGTGGCAACCGCCGACGCGAGGTACACAATAATGATGATGCTTTTAGTAAGATTAAATTTAAGATACCTCCTTTTGATGGTAAATATGACCCTGATGCCTACATTACTTGGGAGATTGCTGTTGATCAAAAGTTTGCATGTCATGAATTTCCTGAGACTACACGTGTTAGGGCTGCTACTAGTGAGTTTACGGATTTTGCTTCTGTTTGGTGGATAGAATATGGAAAGAAAAATCCTAATAACTTACCTAGAACTTGGGATGCGCTGAAACGAGCCATGAGAGCTAGATTTGTTCCATCTTACTATGCCCGTGATATGATAAATAAGTTGCAGCAATTGAGACAAGGTGCTAAAAGTGTAGAAGAATATTATCAGGAATTACAAACGGGTATGTTGCGTTGTAACCTAGAGGAGGATGAGGAACCGGCTATGGCTAGATTTTTGGGTGGGTTAAATCGGGAAATTCAGGACATCCTCGCTTACAAAGAATACAATAGTGTAACCCCTTTGTTTCATCTTGCTTGTAAAGCTGAAAGGGAAGTGCAGGGACGACGTGCTAGCGCAAGGACTAATATTTCTGCAGGGAAGGCTAATTCATGGCAGCAACGCATGACTACAACTCCATCTACACGTATGTCTACTCCATCATCTAGTGACAAGTCTCGAGCTGCTCCCACAAATTCAGTTGCAAAGACGATGCAAAAGCCTGCTGCGAGTACTTCATCCGTGGCATCGACGGGCAGAACAAGCAACATACAATGTCACCGGTGCAAGGGATATGGACACATGATGCGTGACTGTCCAAACAAGCGAGTTATGATTGTCAAAGATGATGGTGAGTGCTCATCTGCTAGTGATTTTGATGAAGACACGCTTGCACTGCTTGCGACTGACCATGCAGGTAATGAAGAACAAATAGAAGAACATATTAATGCAGGTGAAGCGGACCACTATGAAAGCTTGATCGTGCAGCGAGTGCTTAGTGCACAAATGGAGAAGGCGGAGCAAAATCAGCGACATATTTTATTCCAAACAAAGTGTGTCATCAAAGAGCGTTCTTGCCGCATGATCATTGATGGAGGTAGCTGCAACAACTTGGCAAGCAGCGATATGGTGCAGAAACTTGCCCTCAACACCAAACCACACCCGCATCCCTACTACATCCAATGGCTGAACAACAGTGGTAAGGCAAAGGTAACTAGACTTGTGAGAATCAATTTTTCCATCGGATCCTACAAAGATATTGTTGAATGTGATGTTGTGCCTATGCAAGCTTGTAACATTCTGCTAGGTAGACCTTGGCAATTTGATAGAGATTCTATGCATCATGGTAGATCAAATCAGTATTCTTTTCTATACCATGATCGAAAAATTGTGCTGCATCCTATGTCCCCTGAAACTATTATGCAAACTGATGTTGCAAGGGCTACTAAAGCAAAGAGCGAGAGCAGTAAAAATGATAAATCTGTAATTGGTAACAAAGATGAGATAAAACTGAAAGGACGTTGTATGATAGCTACCAAATCAGATATTAATGAGTTCAATGCATCCACTTCTGTTGCTTATGCTTTGATATGCAAGGATGCTTTGATTTCAATTGAGGATATGCAATGTTCTTTGCCCCCTGCTGTTGCTAACGTTTTGCAGGAGTATTCCGATGTGTTTCCAAGTGCGGTACCAGTGGGGTTGCCACCATTACGCGAGATTGAGCACCAAATTGATCTTATTCCTGGTGCGTCTTTGCCAAACCGTGCGCCATACAGGACAAACCCGGAAGAAACAAAGGAAATTCAGCGACAAGTGCAAGAACTACTGGACAAAGGTTATGTGCGAGAATCCCTTAGCCCTTGTGCTGTTCCAGTAATTTTAGTGCCTAAGAAAGATGGAACATGGCGTATGTGTGTTGATTGTAGAGCTATTAATAATATCACCATTCGATATCGACACCCTATTCCACGATTAGATGATATGCTAGATGAATTGAGTGGTGCTGTTGTGTTTTCAAAAGTTGATTTACGTAGTGGGTACCACCAGATTCGTATGAAATTGGGAGATGAATGGAAAACTGCTTTCAAAACTAAGTTCGGTTTATATGAGTGGTTAGTCATGCCTTTTGGGTTAACTAATGCACCTAGTACTTTCATGAGATTAATGAACGAGGTTTTGCGTGCTTTCATTGCGAAATTTGTTGTCGTATATTTTGATGATATATTAATTTACAGCAAATCATTGGATGAACATCTTGATCATTTACGTGCTGTTTTTAATGCACTACGTGAGGCACGTTTATTTGGTGACCTTGAGAAGTGCACCTTTTGCACCGATCGAGTGTCTTTTCTTGGTTATGTTGTAACTCCACAGGGAATTGAGGTTGATCAAGCCAAGGTGGAAGCTATACAGGGATGGCCTGTCCCAAAGACTATCACCCAGGTGCGGAGTTTCGTAGGACTTGCTGGATTCTATCGTCGTTTTGTGAAGGATTTCAGCACCATTGCTGCACCATTGAATGAGCTTACCAAGAAGGGGGTGCCTTTTGAGTGGGGCAAAACACAAGAGAATTCATTCGACATGTTGAAAGATAAGTTAACTCATGCGCCTCTCCTACAACTTCCTGATTTTAATAAGACTTTTGAGCTTGAATGTGATGCTAGTGGAATTGGTCTGGGAGGTGTTTTGTTACAAGAGGGAAAACCTATTGCATATTTTAGTGAGAAATTGAGTGGGCCTGTTCTCAATTATTCTACTTATGATAAAGAACTCTATGCTCTTGTTCGAACATTAGAGACATGGCAGCATTATTTGTGGCCCAAAGAGTTTGTTATCCATTCTGATCATGAATCTTTAAAACATATTCGTAGTCAAGGAAAACTGAATCGTAGGCATGCAAAATGGGTTGAATTTATTGAATCTTTTCCTTATATTATTAAACACAAGAAAGGGAAGGAGAATATTATTGCTGATGCTTTGTCACGGAGATATACTTTGCTGAATCAACTTGATTATAAGATCTTTGGGTTAGAAACAATTAAGGACCAATATGTTCACGATGCCGATTTTAGAGACGTGTTGCTGCATTGTAAAGATGGAAAAGGATGGAACAAATTCATCGTTAGTGATGGGTTTGTGTTTAGAGCTAACAAGCTATGCATTCCAGCTAGCTCTGTTCGTTTGTTGTTGTTGCAGGAAGCACATGGAGGTGGCTTGATGGGACATTTTGGAGCAAAGAAGACCGAGGACATACTTGCTGGTCATTTATTTTGGCCAAGGATGAAGAGAGATGTGGAGAGGTTTGTTGCTCGTTGCACAACATGTCAAAAGGCAAAGTCACGGTTAAATCCCCACGGTTTGTATCTACCTCTTCCTGTTCCTAATGCTCCTTGGGAGGATATATCTATGGATTTTGTGTTGGGATTACCAAGGACTAGGAGGGGACGTGATAGTGTGTTTGTGGTTGTTGATAGATTTTCTAAGATGGCACATTTCATACCATGTCATAAAACTGATGATGCTACAAATATTGCTGATTTGTTCTTTCGAGAAATTGTTCGCTTACATGGTGTGCCCAACACAATTGTTTCTGATTGTGATGCTAAATTTCTTAGTCATTTTTGGAAGACTTTGTGGTTTAAATTGGGGACTAAGCTTTTATTTTCCACCACTTGTCATCCCCAAACTGATGGTCAAACTGAAGTAGTAAATAGAACTTTATCCACTATGTTAAGGGCTGTTTTAAAGAAGAATATTAAGATGTGGGAAGAATGTTTGCCTCATATTGAGTTCGCTTATAATCGTTCATTGCATTCTACTACAAAAATGTGTCCTTTTGAGATTGTCTATGGCTTCTTGCCACGTGCTCCTATTGATTTAATGCCTTTGCCAAGTTCTGAAAAAATGAATTTTGATGCTAAGCAACGTGCTGAATTGATGTTAAAATTGCATGAAGCCACTAAAGAAAACATAGAGCGCATGAATGCTAAGTACAAATGCGCTGGAGATAAAGGTAGAAAGCAATTGATTCTGGAACCTGGGGATTTGGTTTGGTTGCATTTGCGAAAAGATAGATTTCCAGAACTGAGAAAATCCAAATTGATGCCTAGAGCTGATGGTCCTTTTAAAGTGCTGCAACGAATTAATGAGAATGCATATAAGCTTGATCTTCCTGCAGATTTTGGGGTTAGTCCCACATTTAACATTGCAGATTTGAAGCCTTATTTGGGTGAGGAAGATGAGCTTGAGTCGAGGACGACTCAAATGCAAGAAAGGGAGAATGATGAGGACATCAACACCAGCGATACATCCTCTCCGACACAACCTATAGCTGGTCCTCTTACTCATGCTCGTGCTCGTCAACTTAATCATCAAGTGAGTTCCATGATAAGCTCTTGTCCATCTTGTTTAGACAATGGAAACGCGTGCACTCTTGTTTTGATTAGGAACCAAGGAGAAGACCGAAAGGGAGAAGGACTCGCGCTAGCTGGATTCGGACTGCAGCAAAGCACCAACTTGTGACCGCCACCACGGTTGCATACGGATTCAGATTCAGGCGCTTCAGGACTTGTTGGAAAGCTTATCAAGTTTACTTTCATATGAATCAAGTCTCACGTCAATATCTGTTCGGCAGCAGCGGCAATGATCCAATTACCGTCGACAGGTCTTGCTGTCCAGGGTGCTGCGTCACCTCATTTTGGGCTTATGGCCCATGTATCAAGTTGGGTCCATTAGGGACGCGTCCTAGGGTTGGAGGACGACCCCAACACCCTCCTAGTCGTCCTCTCCTCCTCTAATACCCCCCATAGCCGCCACAAACAGATTGGGTTTTGTTTAGATCAAGTTTAGCCTTAGCTACTTGCTTGTAGGCGCGCGTGCAGGATCAGCCGCCCGTCTCCTTGTCTTCAGAACCCCATTGTTGATTAAGATTCAGTTTGAAACCTTCAATTTCATCTTGCAAATTCAGTGCTTGTTTCCTCGTTCTTGCTAGTTCTTCGATTGCTTGCAGGACGGGAGCCCTAGGGGCTGGTTGTCGCGCTCCACAAGATCGTGACGGCTATTGGACGTGGTGTATCGAGACTAGTCTGATAGGGGAAGGGTGGCTCTCCCTTTTAAGGTGGCTTCCTCCTCCCAAGCTAAGCAAGGTGGGATTATTCAGAGGCTCACACAGTCGCCGCCCGACTACAACTGGGCCTCTTGGCCCATCTTTGTTGCGTCTTTGCCAGCGGGTAATAATGGAGGATGTCCTCATCATTCTCCCCTTCTTAACAAGGGCCCAGCTCTGATACCAAATGATGCATCCAGCCCAGGCGTGGGGTTGGCCGAGGCCCAACAAATTAAGGTTGCCCGGACCCCAACAGTTCTTATGTACACCCACTCGGGGAAAGGCCCAGTCTCCCTAAAAGACTAGTCTGATAGGGGAAGGGTGGCTCTCCCTTTTAAGGTGGCTTCCTCCTCCCAAGCTAAGCAAGGTGGGATTATTCAGAGGCTCACACGGTCGCCGCCCGACTACAACTGGGCCTCTTGGCCCATCTTTGTTGCGTCTTTGCCAGCGGGTAATAATGGAGGATGTCCTCATCATGGTGGGTTTTTGGCACTTTCATTTCCGGAGGAACGGTGCCGCAAAACTCGCGTAGGAGGGCCGTTTTAACCACTGATGCACCGAAAAACTCACGGTTGAATTTTTCGCAACGGACGCACCCAATCATCTCTGTTGGACCCAAAACTAATGTTTGGTGGGTTTTTGGCACTTTCATTTCCGGAGCAACGGTGCCGCAAAACTCGAGCAGGAGGACCGTTTTACCCACTGATGCACCGAAAAACTCACGGTTGAATTTTTCGCAACGGACGCACCCAATCTTCTCCGTTTGATCCAAAACTCATGTTTGGTGGGTTTTTGGCACTTTCATTTTCGGAGGAACGGTGCCGCAAAACTCGCGCAGGAGGGCCGTTTTACCCCCTGATGCACCGAAAAATTCACGGTTGAATTTTTCGCAACGGACGCACCTAATCATCTTCGTTTGATCCAAAACTCATGTTTGGTGGGTTTTTGGCACTTTCATTTCCGGACGAACGGTGCCACAAAATTCGCCCAGGAGAGCCATTTTAACCACTGATGCTCCGAAAAATTCACGGATGAATTTTTCACAGTGGACCCACCCAATCATCCTCGTTTGACCCAAAACTCTTGTTTGGTGGGTATTTGGCACTTTCATTTCCGGAGGAACGGTGCCGCAAAACTCGCGTAGGAGGGCCGTTTTAACCACTGATGCACCGAAAAACTCACGGTTGAATTTTTCGCAACGGACGCACCCAATCATCTCTGTTTGACCCAAAACTCATGTTTGGTGGGTTTTTGGCACTTTCATTTCCGGAGGAACGGTGCCGCAAAACTCGCGCAGGAGGGCCGTTTTAACTACTGATGCACCGAAAAACTCACGGTATAATTTTTCGCAACGGACGCACCCATTCATCTCCGTTTCATCCAAAACTCATGTTTGGTGGGTTTTTGGCACTTTCATTTCTGGACGAACGGTGCCGCAAAACTCGCCCAGGAGGGCCATTTTAACCACTGATGCTCCGAAAAATTCACGGTTGAATTTTTCACAATGGACCCACCCAATCATCCTCATTTGACCCAAAACTCATGTTTGGGGGGTTTTTGGCACTTCATTTCCGGAGGAACATTGCCGCAAAATTCGCGCAGGAGGGCCGTTTTACCCCCTGATGCACCGAAAAACTCACGGTTGAATTTTTCGCAACGGACGCACCCAATCATCTCTGTTTGACCCAAAACTCATGTTTAGTGGGTTTTTGACACTTTCATTTCCGGAGGTATGGTGCCGCAAAACTCGCGCAGGACGGCCGTTTTAACCACTGATGCACCGAAAAACTCACGGTTGATGATGCGAACCCGCTAGGGTTTTTGCCCGATCTTTCGATGAGAAACGGGGATAACTCGATTGGTGGATGGAGATGACGTTCACGGCCCGACTACAGCCCTCAAGACCGCGCCTTAGCAACCGATACACCACGTCCAATAGCCGTCACGATCTTGTGGAGCGCGACAACCAGCCCCTAGGGCTCCCGTCCTGCAAGCAATCGAAGAACTAGCAAGAACGAGGAAACAAGCACTGAATTTGCAAGATGAAATTGAAGGTTTCAAACTGAATCTTAATCAACAATGGGGTTCCGAAGACAAGGAGACGGGCGGCTGATCCTGCACGCGCGCCTACAAGCAAGTAGCTAAGGCTAAACTTGATCTAAACAAAACCCAACCCGACCATGGCGGCTATAGAGGGATATAAGTAGATGGATTGACGACCAAAAGAGTGTTGGGGTCGTCCTCCAACCCTAGGACGCGTCCCTAATGGACCCAACTTGATACATGGGCCATAAGCCCAAAATGAGGTGACGCAGCACCCTGGACAGCAAGACCTGTCGACGGTAATTGGATCATTGCCGCTGCTACCGAACAGATATTGACGTGAGACTTGATTCATATGAAAGTAAACTTGATAAGCTTTCCAACAAGTCCTGAAGCGCCTGAATCCGAATCCGTATGCAACCGTGGTGGCGGTCACAAGTTGGTGCTTTGCTGCAGTCCGAATCCAGCTAGCGCGAGTCCTTCTCCCTTTCGGTCTTCTCCTTGGTTCTTGATGATTAAGTTGACGAGCACGAGCACGAGTAAGAGGACCAGCTATAGGTTGTGTCGGAGAGGATGTATCGCTGGTGTTGATGTCCTCATCATTCTCCCTTTCTTGCATTTGAGTCGTCCTCGACTCAAGCTCATCTTCCTCACCCAAATAAGGCTTCAAATCTGCAATGTTAAATGTGGGACTAACCCCAAAATCTGCAGGAAGATCAAGCTTATATGCATTCTCGTTAATTCGTTGCAGCACTTTAAAAGGACCATCAGCTCTAGGCATCAATTTGGATTTTCTCAGTTCTGGAAATCTATCTTTTTGCAAATGCAACCAGACCAAATCCCCAGGTTCCAGAATCAATTGCTTTCTACCTTTATCTCCAGCACATTTGTACTTAGCATTCATGCGCTCTATGTTTTCTTTAGTGGCTTCATGCAATTTTAACATCAATTCAGCACGTTGCTTAGCATCAAAATTCATTTTTTCAGAACTTGGCAAAGGCATTAAATCAATAGGAGCACGTGGCAAGAAGCCATAGACAATCTCGAAAGGACACATTTTTGTAGTAGAATGCAATGAACGATTATAAGCGAACTCAATATGAGGCAAACATTCTTCCCACATCTTAATATTCTTCTTTAAAACAGCCCTTAACATAGTGGATAAAGTTCTATTTACTACTTCAGTTTGACCATCAGTTTGGGGATGACAAGTGGTGGAAAATAAAAGCTTAGTCCCCAATTTAAACCACAAAGTCTTCCAAAAATGACTAAGAAATTTAGCATCACGATCAGAAACAATTGTGTTGGGCACACCATGTAAGCGAACAATTTCTCGAAAGAACAAATCAGCAATATTTGTAGCATCATCAGTTTTATGACATGGTATGAAATGTGCCATCTTAGAAAATCTATCAACAACCACAAACACACTATCACGTCCCCTCCTAGTCCTTGGTAATCCCAACACAAAATCCATAGATATATCCTCCCAAGGAGCATTAGGAACAGGAAGAGGTAGATACAAACCGTGGGGATTTAACCGTGACTTTGCCTTTTGACATGTTGTGCAACGAGCAACAAACCTCTCCACATCTCTCTTCATCCTTGGCCAAAAGAAATGACCAGCAAGTATGTCCTCGGTCTTCTTTGCTCCAAAATGTCCCATCAAGCCACCTCCATGTGCTTCCTGCAACAACAACAAACGAACAGAGCTAGCTGGAATGCATAGCTTGTTAGCTCTAAACACAAACCCATCACTAACGATGAATTTGTTCCATCCTTTTCCATCTTTACAATGCAGCAACACGTCTCTAAAATCAGCATCGTGAACATATTGGTCCTTAATTGTTTCTAACCCAAAGATCTTATAATCAAGTTGATTCAGCAAAGTATATCTCCGTGACAAAGCATCAGCAATAATATTCTCCTTCCCTTTCTTGTGTTTAATAATATAAGGAAAAGATTCAATAAATTCAACCCATTTTGCATGCCTACGATTCAGTTTTCCTTGACTACGAATATGTTTTAAAGATTCATGATCAGAATGGATAACAAACTCTTTGGGCCACAAATAATGCTGCCATGTCTCTAATGTTCGAATAAGAGCATAGAGTTCTTTATCATAAGTAGAATAATTGAGAACAGGCCCACTCAATTTCTCACTAAAATATGCAATAGGTTTTCCCTCTTGTAACAAAACACCTCCCAGACCAATTCCACTAGCATCACATTCAAGCTCAAAAGTCTTATTAAAATCAGGAAGTTGTAGGAGAGGCGCATGAGTTAACTTATCTTTCAACATGTCGAATGAATTCTCTTGTGTTTTGCCCCACTCAAAAGGCACCCCCTTTTTGGTAAGCTCATTCAATGGTGCAGCAATGGTGCTGAAATCCTTCACAAAACGGCGATAGAATCCAGCAAGTCCTAGGAAACTCCGCACCTGGGTGATAGTCTTTGGGACAGGCCATCCCTGTATAGCTTCCACCTTGGCTTGATCAACCTCAACTCCCTGTGGAGTTACAACATAACCAAGAAAACACACTCGATCGGTGCAAAAGGTGCACTTCTCAAGGTTACCAAATAAACGTGCCTCGCGTAGTGCATTAAAAACAGCACGTAAATGATCAAGATGTTCATCCAATGATTTGCTGTAAATTAATATATCATCAAAATATACGACAACAAATTTCCCAATGAAAGCACGCAAAACCTCGTTCATTAATCTCATGAAAGTACTAGGTGCATTAGTTAACCCAAAAGGCATGACTAACCACTCATATAAACCGAACTTAGTTTTGAAAGCAGTTTTCCATTCATCTCCCAATTTCATACGAATCTGGTGGTACCCACTACGTAAATCAACTTTTGAAAACACAACAGCACCACTCAGTTCATCTAGCATATCATCTAATCGTGGAATAGGGTGTCGATATCGAATGGTGATATTATTAATAGCTCTACAATCAACACACATACGCCATGTTCCATCTTTCTTAGGCACTAAAATTACTGGAACAGCACAAGGGCTAAGGGATTCTCGCACATAACCTTTGTCCAGCAGTTCTTGCACTTGTCGCTGAATTTCCTTTGTTTCTTCCGGGTTTGTCCTGTATGGCGCACGGTTTGGCAAAGACGCACCAGGAATAAGATCAATTTGGTGCTCAATCCCGCGTAATGGTGGCAACCCCGCTGGTACCGCACTTGGAAACACATCGGAATACTCCTGCAAAACGTTAGCAACAGCAGGGGGCAAAGAACATTGCATATCCTCAATTGAAATCAAAGCATCCTTGCATATCAAAGCATAAGCAACAGAAGTGGATGCATTGAACTCATTAATATCTGATTTGGTAGCTATCATACAACGTCCTTTCAGTTTTATCTCATCTTTGTTACCAATTACAGATTTATCATTTTTACTGCTCTCGCTCTTTGCTTTAGTAGCCCTTGCAACATCAGTTTGCATAATAGTTTCAGGGGACATAGGATGCAGCACAATTTTTCGATCATGGTATTGTAGCTCCAAAGTAGATTTCATATTAGAGCAAATATAAACTTTATGCACCAAATAATTTCCTTTGCTATCATATTTGCCAATTGCATAAAGTGAACATTGAATAAAGCTTGGCAAAACAGATTTCATAGATATATCATTCTCCAAACTATTCAGGTCACAAAGAAAATCAAATTCGATATAACCTAAGCAATTTAAAGATGATATGATATTCAGCTCCTCTTTCTCACTAGCAATGCGACAAACTCTCCTTACTTCAGCATGCATGTCGTTAAGAATAGAATTATCATGTCCAAGCACTAGTCGTGTTGTAGATATAAGTGAAGCATGATCATACTCACATGGAGTGATTGCAGCATCATATGTGTTGCTTTTCTCGCTCTCCTCTGACATGGTGGGTGTTGCACAAAAAGTCTTTTCCAACTTTTGTAGTGGGTGTAGCTGCTCAAATGGCTCAATGCATTCAATAGTATTGCTCTCATCCTCCTGCAAAATGTTATGGACAGCAAGGGGAAAAAGAGGGTGCTCTATCTCTAGTCGTGGTGATGAAGTTAGAGAAGAAGTATCACACAACTCTTCTTTGTCACAAGGTACAACAAGCAAATCATGTTGTGACAAAGGCATATCATCAACAAGTTCCACTATATTTTTCGCAACGGACGCATCCAATCATCTCTGTTTGACCCAAAACTCATGTTTAGTGGGTTTTTGGCACTTTCATTTCCGGAGGTATGGTGCCGCAAAACTCGCGCAGGAGGGCCGTTTTAACCACTGATGCACCGAAAAACTCACGGTTGAATTTTTCGCAACGGACGCACCCAATCATCTCCGTTTGACCCAAAACTCATGTTTGTTGGGTTTTGGCACTTTCATTTCCGGACGAACGGTGCTGCAAAACTCGCGCAGGAGGGCCGTTTTACCCACTGATGCACCGAAAAACTCACGGTTGAATTTTCGCAACGAACGCACCCAATCATCTCCGTTTGATCCAAAACTCATGTTTGGTGGGATTTTGAAACTTTCATTTTCAGAGGAACGGGGCTGCAAAACTCGCGCAGGAGGGCCATTTTAACCACTGATGCACTGAAAAACTCACAGTTGAATTTTTCACAACGGACGCACCCAATCATCCCCGTTTGACCCAAAACATATGATTGGTGGGTTTTTGGCACTTTCATTTCCGGAGGAACGGTGCCGCAAAACTCGCGCAGGAGGGCCGTTTTACCCCCTGATGCACCGAAAAATTCACGGTTGAATTTTTCGCAATGGACCCACCCAATCATCCTCGTTTGACCCAAAACTCTTGTTTGGTGGGTTTTGGGCACTTTCATTTCCGGAGGTATGGTGCCACAAAACTCGCGCAGGAGGGTCGTTTTAACCACTGATGCACCGAAAAACTCACGGTTGAATTTTTCACAACGGACGCACCCAATCATCTCTGTTTGACCCAACACTAATGTTTGGTGGGTTTTTGGCACTTTCATTTCCGGAGGAACGGTGCCGCAAAACTCGCGTAGGAGGGCCGTTTTAACCACTGATGCACCGAAAAACTCACGGTTGAATTTTTCGCAACGGACGCACCCAATCATCTCTGTTGGACCCAAAACTAATGTTTGGTGGGTTTTTGGCACTTTCATTTCCGGAGCAACGGTGCCGCAAAACTCGAGCAGGAGGACAGTTTTACCCACTGATGCACCGAAAAACTCACGGTTGAATTTTTCGCAACGGACGCACCCAATCTTCTCCGTTTGATCCAAAACTCATGTTTGGTGGGTTTTTGGCACTTTCATTTTCGGAGGAACGGTGCCGCAAAAACTCGCGCAGGAGGGCCGTTTTACCCCCTGATGCACCGAAAAATTCACGGTTGAATTTTTCGCAACGGACGCACCTAATCATCTTCGTTTGATCCAAAACTCATGTTTGGTGGGTTTTTGGCACTTTCATTTCCGGACGAACGGTGCCGCAAAACTCGCCCAGGAGAGCCATTTTAACCACTGATGCTCCGAAAAATTCACGGATGAATTTTTCATAGTGGACCCACCCAATCATCCTCGTTTGACCCAAAACTCTTGTTTGGTGGGTATTTGGCACTTTCATTTCCGGAGGAACGGTGCCGCAAAACTCGCGTAGGAGGGCCGTTTTAACCACTGATGCACCGAAAAACTCACGGTTGAATTTTTCGCAACGGACGCACCCAATCATCTCTGTTTGACCCAAAACTCATGTTTGGTGGGTTTTTGGCACTTTCATTTCCGGAGGAACGGTGCCGCAAAACTCGCGCAGGAGGGCCGTTTTAACTACTGATGCACCGAAAAACTCACGGTATAATTTTTCGCAACGGACGCACCCATTCATCTCCGTTTCATCCAAAACTCATGTTTGGTGGGTTTTTGGCACTTTCATTTCTGGACGAACGGTGCCGCAAAACTCGCCCAGGAGGGCCATTTTAACCACTGATGCTCCGAAAAATTCACGGTTGAATTTTTCACAATGGACCCACCCAATCATCCTCATTTGACCCAAAACTCATGTTTGGGGGGTTTTTGGCACTTTCATTTCCGGAGGAACATTGCCGCAAAATTCGCGCAGGAGGGCCGTTTTACCCCCTGATGCACCGAAAAACTCACGGTTGAATTTTTCGCAACGGACGCACCCAATCATCTCTGTTTGACCCAAAACTCATGTTTAGTGGGTTTTTGGCACTTTCATTTCCGGAGGTATGGTGCCGCAAAACTCGCGCAGGACGGCCGTTTTAACCACTGATGCACCGAAAAACTCACGGTTGAATTTTTCGCAACGGACGCACCCAATCATCTCTGTTTGACCCAAAACTCATGTTTAGTGGGTTTTTGGCACTTTCATTTCCGGAGGTATGGTGCCGCAAAACTCGCGCAGGAGGGCCGTTTTAACCACTGATGCACCGAAAAACTCACGGTTGAATTTTTCGCAACGGATGCACCCAATCATCTCCGTTTGACCCAAAACTCATGTTTGTTGGGTTTTGGCACTTTCATTTCCGGACGAACGGTGCTGCAAAACTCGCGCAGGAGGGCCGTTTTACCCACTGATGCACCGAAAAACTCACGGTTGAATTTTCGCAACGAACGCACCCAATCATCTCCGTTTGATCCAAAACTCATGTTTGGTGGGATTTTGAAACTTTCATTTTCAGAGGAACGGGGCTGCAAAACTCGCGCAGGAGGGCCATTTTAACCACTGATGCACTGAAAAACTCACAGTTGAATTTTTCACAACGGACGCACCCAATCATCCCCGTTTGACCCAAAACATATGATTGGTGGGTTTTTGGCACTTTCATTTCCGGAGGAACGGTGCCGCAAAACTCGCGCAGGAGGGCCGTTTTAACCACTGATGCACCGAAAAACTCACGGTTGAATTTTTCACAACGGACGCACCCAATCATCTCTGTTTGACCCAACACTAATGTTTGGTGGGTTTTTGGCACTTTCATTTCCGGAGGTATGGTGCCACAAAACTCGCGCAGGAGGGTCGTTTTAACCACTGATGCACCGAAAAACTCACGGTTGAATTTTTCACAACGGACGCACCCAATCATCTCTGTTTGACCCAAAACTAATGTTTGGTGGGTTTTTGGCACTTTCATTTCCGGAGGAACGGTGCCGCAAAACTCGCGTAGGAGGGCCGTTTTAACCACTGATGCACCGAAAAACTCACGGTTGAATTTTTCGCAACGGACGCACCCAATCATCTGTGTTGGACCCAAAACTAATGTTTGGTGGGTTTTTGGCACTTTCATTTCCGGAGGAACGGTGCCGCAAAACTCGCGCAGGAGGACCGTTTTACCCACTGATGCACCGAAAAACTCACGGTTGAATTTTTCGCAACGGACGCACCCAATCTTCTCCGTTTGATCCAAAACTCATGTTTGGTGGGTTTTTGGCACTTTCATTTTCGGAGGAACGGTGCCGCAAAACTCGCGCAGGAGGGCCGTTTTACCCCCTGATGCACCGAAAAATTCACGGTTGAATTTTTCGCAACGGACGCACCTAATCATCTTCGTTTGATCCAAAACTCATGTTTGGTGGGGTTTTGGCACTTTCATTTCCGGACGAACGGTGCCGCAAAACTCGCCCAGGAGAGCCATTTTAACCACTGATGCTCCGAAAAATTCACGGATGAATTTTTCACAGTGGACCCACCCAATCATCCTCGTTTGACCCAAAACTCTTGTTTGGTGGGTTTTTGGCACTTTCATTTCCGGAGGAACGGTGCCGCAAAACTCGCGCAGGAGGGCCGTTTTAACCACTGATGCACCGAAAAACTCACAGTTGACTTTTTCGCAACGGACGCACCCAATCATCTCTGTTTGACCCAAAACTCATGTTTGGTGGGTTTTTGGCACTTTCATTTCCGGAGGAGCAGTGCCGCAAAACTCGCGCAGGAGGGCCGTTTTCACCACTGATGCACCAGAAAACTCACGGTTGCATTTTTCGCAACGGACGCACCCAATCATCTCCCTTTGGCCCAAAACTCATGTTTGGTTCGTTTTTGTCACTTTCATTTCCGGAGGAACGATGCTGCAAAACTCGCGCAGGAGGGCCGTTTTACCCACTGATGCACTGAAAAACTCATTGTTGAATTTTTCGCAACGGACGCACCCAATCATCTCCCTTTGGCCCAAAACTAATGTTTGGTGGGTTTTTGGCACTTTCATTTCCGGAGGAACGGTGCCGCAAAACTCGCGCAGGAGGGCCGTTTTACCCCATGATGCACCGAAAAATTCACGGTTGAATTTTTCGCAACGGACGCACCCAATCATCCTTGTTTGACCCAAAACATATGATAGGTGGGTTTTTGACACTTTCATTTCCGGAGGAACGGGTGCCGCAAAACTCGCGCAGGAGGGCCGTTTTACCCCCTGATGCACCGAAAAACTCACGGTTGATTTTTTCGCAATGGACGCACCCAATCATCTCTGTTTGATCCAAAACTCATGATTGGTGGGTTTTTGGCACTTTCATTTCCGGAGGAACGGTGCCGCAAAACTCGCGCAGGAGGGCCGTTTTACCCCCTGATGCACCGAAAAATTCACGGTTGAATTTTTCGCAACGGACGCACCCAATCATCTCCGTTTTATCCAAAACTTATGTTTGGTGGGTTTTTGGCACTTTCACTTCCGGAGGAACGGTGCCGCAAAACTCGCGCAGGAGGGCGGTTTTCACCACTGATGCACCAGAAAACTCACGGTTGCATTTTTCGCAACGGACGCACCCAATCATCTCCCTTTGGCCCAAAACTAATGTTTGGTGGGTTTTTGGCACTTTCATTTCCGGAGGAACGGTGCCGCAAAACTCGCGCAGGAGGGCCGTTTTACCCCATGATGCACCGAAAAATTCACGGTTGAATTTTTCGCAACGGACGCACCCAATCATCCTTGTTTGACCCAAAACATATGATAGGTGGGTTTTTGACACTTTCATTTCCGGAGGAACGGTGCCGCAAAACTCGCGCAGGAGGGCCGTTTTACCCCCTGATGCACCGAAAAACTCACGGTTGATTTTTTCGCAATGGACGCACCCAATCATCTCTGTTTGATCCAAAACTCATGTTTGGTGGGTTTTTGGCACTTTCATTTCTGGAGGAACGGTGCCGCAAAACTCGCGCAGGAGGGCCGTTTTACCCACGGATGCACCGAAAAACTCACGGTTGAATGTTTCACAATGGACCCACCCAATCAACCTCGTTTGACCCAAAACTCTTGTTTGGTTGGTTTTTGGCACTTTCATTTCAAGAGGAACGGTGCTGCAAAACTTGCGCAGGAGGACCGTTTTACCCACTGATGCACGGAAAAACTCATTGTTGAATTTTTTGCAACAGACGCACCCAATCATCTCCATTTGATCCAAAACAAATGTTTGGTTCGTTTTTGTCACTTTCATTTCCGGAGGAACGATGCTGCAAAACTCGCGCAGGAGGGCCGTTTTACCCACTGATGCACTGAAAAACTCATTGTTGAATTTTTCGCAACGGACGCACCCAATCATCTCCCTTTGGCCCAAAACTAATGTTTGGTGGGTTTTTGGCACTTTCATTTCCGGAGGAACGGTGCCGCAAAACTCGCGCAGGAGGGCCGTTTTACCCCATGATGCACCGAAAAATTCACGGTTGAATTTTTCGCAACGGACGCACCCAATCATCCTTGTTTGACCCAAAACATATGATAGGTGGGTTTTTGACACTTTCATTTCCGGAGGAACGGTGCCGCAAAACTCGCGCAGGAGGGCCGTTTTACCCCCTGATGCACCGAAAAACTCACGGTTGATTTTTTCGCAATGGACGCACCCAATCATCTCTGTTTGATCCAAAACTCATGTTTGGTGGGTTTTTGGCACTTTCATTTCCGGAGGAACGGTGCCGCAAAACTCGCGCAGGAGGGCCGTTTTCACCACTGATGCACCAGAAAACTCACGGTTGCATTTTTCGCAACGGACGCACCCAATCATCTCCCTTTGGCCCAAAACTAATGTTTGGTGGGTTTTTGTCACTTTCATTTCCGGAGGAACGATGCTGCAAAACTCGCGCAGGAGGGCCGTTTTACCCACTGATGCACTGAAAAACTCATTGTTGAATTTTTCGCAACGGACGCACCCAATCATCTCCCTTTGGCCCAAAACTTATGTTTGGTGGGTTTTTGGCACTTTCATTTCCGTAGGAACGGTGCCGCAAAACTCGCGCAGGAGGGCCGTTTTACCCACTGATGCACCGAAAAACTCACGGTTGAATTTTTCGCAACGGACGCACCCAATCATCTCTGTTTGACCCAAAACTCATGTTTGTTGGGTTTTGGCACTTTCATTTCCGGACGAACGGTGCTGCAAAACTCGCACAGGAGGGCCGTTTTACCCACTGATGCACCGAAAAACTCACGGTTGAATTTTTCGCAATGAACGCACTCAATCATCTCCGTTTGATCCAAAACTCATGTTTGGTGGGATTTTGAAACTTTCATTTTCAGAGGAACGGGGCTGCAAAACTCGCGCAGGAGGGCCATTTTAACCACTGATGCACTGAAAAACTCACAGATGAAATTTTCACAACGGACGCACCCAATCATCCCTGTTTGACCCAAAACATATGATTGGTGGGTTTTTGGCACTTTCATTTCCGGAGGAACGGTGCCACAAAACTCGCGCAGGGGGGCCGTTTTAACCACTGATGCACGAAAAAACTCACGGTTGATTTTTTCGCAACGGACGCACCCAATCATCTCCCTTTGACCCAAAACTAATGTTTGGTGGGTTTTTGGCACTTTCATTTCCGGAGGTACGGTGCCGCAAAACTCGCGCAGGAGGACCGTTTTACCCACTGATGCACCGAAAAACTCATTGTTGAATTTTTCGCAACGGACGCACCCAATCATCTCCATTTGATCCTAAACTCATGTTTGGTTGGTTTTTGTCACTTTCATTTCCGGAGGAACGGTGCTGCAAAACTCGCGCAGGAGGGCCGTTTTACCCACTGATGCACTGAAAAACTCATTGTTGAATTTTTCGCAATGGACGCACCCAATCATCTCCATTTGACCCAAAACTCATGTTTGGTGGTTTTTGGCACTTTCATTTCCGGAGGAACGGTGCCGCAAAACTCGTGCAGGAGGGCCGTTTTACCCCCTGATGCACCGAAAAACTCACGGTTGATTTTTTTGGAACGGACGCACCCAATCATCTCCGTTTGATCCAAAACTCATGTTTGGTGGGTTTTTGGCACTTTCATTTCTGGAGGAATGGTGCCGCAAAACTCACGCAGGAGCGCAGTTTTACCCACGGATGCACCGAAAAAGTCACGGTTGAATGTTTCACAATGGACCCACCCTATCAACCTCGTTTGAACCAAAACTCATGTTTGGTTGGTTTTTGGCACTTTCATTTCAAGAGGAACGGTGCTGCAAAACTTGCGCAGGAGGACCGTTTTACCCACTGATGCACGGAAAAACTCATTGTTGAATTTTTCGCAACGGATGCACCCAATCATCTCCATTTGACCCAAAACTCATGTTTGGTGGGTTTTTAGTACTTTCATTTCCGGAGGAACGGTGCCGCAAAACTGGCGCAGGAGGGCCGTTTTAACCACTGATGCACTGAAAAGCTCACGGTTGAATTTTTCGCAACGGACGCACCCAATCATATCTGTTTGACCCAAAACTCATGTTTGGTGGGTTTTTGACACTTTCATTTCCGGAGGAACGGTGCCGCAAAACTCGCGCAGGAGGGCCGTTTTACCCCCTGATGCACCGAAAAACTCACGGTTGATTTTTTCGCAATGGACGCACCCAATCATCTCCGTTTGATCCAAAACTCATGTTTGGTGGGATTTTGAAACTTTCATTTTCAGAGGAACGGGGCTGCAAAACTCGCGCAGGAGGGCCATTTTAACCACTGATGCACTGAAAAACTCACAGATCAATTTTTCACAACGGACGCACCCAATCATCCCTGTTTGACCCAAAACATATGATTGGTGGGTTTTTGGCACTTTCATTTCCGGAGGAACGGTGCCACAAAACTCGCGCAGGGGGGCCGTTTTAACCACTGATGCACCAAAAAACTCACGGTTGATTTTTTCGCAACGGACGCACCCAATCATCTCCCTTTGACCCAAAACTAATGTTTGGTGGGTTTTTGGCACTTTCATTTCCGGAGGTACGGTGCCGCAAAACTCGCACAGGAGGACCGTTTTACCCACTGATGCACCGAAAAACTCATTGTTGAATTTTTCGCAACGGACGCACCCAATCATCTCCATTTGATCCAAAACTCATGTTTGGTTGGTTTTTGTCACTTTCATTTCCGGAGGAACGGTGCTGCAAAACTCGCGCAGGAGGGCCGTTTTACCCACTGATGCACTGAAAAACTCATTGTTGAATTTTTCGCAACGGACGCACCCAATCATCTCCATTTGACCCAAAACTCATGTTTGGTGGTTTTTGGCACTTTCATTTCCGGAGGAATGGTGCCGCAAAACTCGCGCAGGAGGGCCGTTTTACCCCCTGATGCACCGAAAAACTCACGATTGATTTTTTCGCAACGGACGCACCCAATCATCTCCGTTTGATCCAAAACTCATGTTTGGTGGGTTTTTGGCACTTTCATTTCTGGAGGAACGGTGCCGCAAAACTCGCGCAGGAGAGCTGTTTTACCCACGGATGCACCGAAAAAGTCAGGGTTGAATTTTTCGCAACAGACGCACCCAATCATCTCCGTTTGATCCAAAACTCATGTTTGGTGGGATTTTGAAACTTTCATTTTCAGAGGAACGGGGCTGCAAAACTCGCGCAGGAGGGCCGTTTTAACCACTGATGCACCGAAAAACTCACTGTTGAATTTTTCGCAACGGACGCACCCAATCATCTCTGTTTGACCCAAAACTAATGTTTGGTGGGTTTTAGGCACTTTCATTTCTGGAGGAACGGTGCCGCAAAACTCGCGCAGGAGGGCCGATTTAACCACGGATGCACCGAAAAACTCACGGTTGAATTTTTCGCAACGGACGCACCCAATCATCTCCGTTTGATCCAAAACTCATGTTTGGTGGGTTTTTGGCACTTTCATTTCTGGAGGAACGGTGCTGCAAAACTCGCGCAGGAGGGCTGTTTTACCCACTGATGCACTGAAAAATTCAAGGTTGATTTTTTTTGCAACGGACGCACCAAATCATCCTCGTTTGACCCAAAACTAATGTTTGGTGTGTTTTTGGCACTTTCATTTCAAGAGTAACGGTGCTGCAAAACTTGCGCAGGAGGACCGTTTTACCCACTGATGAACGGAAAAACTCATTGTTGAATTTTTCGCAATGGACGCACCCAATCATCTCCATTTGACCCAAAACTCATGTTTGGTGGGTTTTGGCACTTTCATTTCCGGAGGAACGGTGCCGCAAAACTCGCGCAGGAGGTCCGTTTTACCCCCTGATGCACCGAAAAACTCCCGGTTGATTTTTTCGCAACGGACGCACCCAATCATCTCCGTTTGATCCAAAACTCAAGTTTGCTGGGTTTTTGGCACTTTCATTTCTGGAGGAACGGTGCCGCAAAACTCGCGCAGGAGAGCTGTTTTACGCACGGATGCACCGAAAAAGTCAGGGTTGAATTTTTCGCAACGGACGCACCCAATCATCTCCGTTTGATCCAAAACTCATGTTTGGTGGGATTTTGAAACTTTCATTTTCAGAGGAACGGGGCTGCAAAACTCGCGCATGAGGGCCGTTTTAACCACTGATGCACCGAAAAACTCACTTTTGAATTTTTCGCAACGGACGCACCCAATCATCTCTGTTTGACCCAAAACTAATGTTTGGTGGGTTTTAGGCACTTTGATTTCTGGAGGAACGGTGCCGCAAAACTCGCGCAGGAGGGCCGATTTAACCACGGATGCACCGAAAAACTCACGGTTGAATTTTTCGCAACGGACGCACCCAATCATCTCCGTTTGATCCAAAACTCATGTTTGGTGGGTTTTTGGCACTTTCATTTCTGGAGGAACGGTGCTGCAAAACTCGCGCAGGAGGGCTGTTTTACCCACTGATGCACTGAAAAATTCAAGGTTGATTTTTTTTGCAACGGACGCACCAAATCATCTCTGTTTGACCCAAAACTCATGTTTGGTGGGTTTTTGGCACTTTGATTTCCGGAGGAATGGTGCCGCAAAACTCGCGCAGGAAGGCCGTTTTACCCACTGATGCAACGAAAAACTCACGGCTGAATTTTTCGCAACAGACGCACCCAATCATCTCCGTTTGACCCAAAACTCATGTTTGTTGGGTTTTGGCACTTTCATTTCCGGAGGAACGGTGCTGCAAAACTCGCGCAGGAGGGCCGTTTTACCCACTGATGCACCGAAAAACTCACGGTTGAATTTTTCGCAACAAACGCACCCAATCATCTCCGTTTGATCCAAAACTCATGTTTGGTGGGATTTTGAAACTTTCATTTTCAGAGGAACGGGGCTGCAAAACTCGCGCAGGAGGGCCATTTTAACCACTGATGCACTGAAAAACTCATAGATGAATTTTTCACAACAGACGCACCCAATCATTCCTGTTTGACCCAAAACATATGATTGGTGGGTTTTTGGCACTTTCATTTCCGGAGGAACGGTGCCACAAAACTCGCGCAGGGGGGCCGTTTTAATCACTGGTGCACCAAAAAACTCACGGTTGATTTTTTCGCAACGGACGCACCCAATCATCTCCCTTTGACCCAAAACTAATGTTTGGTGGGTTTTTGGCACTTTCATTTCCGGAGGTACGGTGCCGCAAAACTCGCGCAGGAGGACCGTTTTACCCACTGATGCACCGAAAAACTCATTGTTGAATTTTTCGCAACGGACGCACCCAATCATCTCCATTTGATCCAAAACTCATGTTTGGTTGGTTTTTGTCACTTTCATTTCCGGAGGAACGGTGCTGCAAAACTCGCGCAGGAGGGCCGTTTTACCCAATGATGCACTGAAAAACTCATTTTTGAATTTTTCGCAACGGACGCACCCAATCATCTCCATTTGACCCAAAACTCATGTTTGGTGGTTTTTGGCACTTTCATTTCCGGAGGAATGGTGCCGCAAAACAAGCGCAGGAGGGCCGTTTTACCCCCTGATGCACCGAAAAACTTACGGTTGATTTTTTCGCAACGGACGCACCCAATCATCTCCGTTTGATCCAAAACTCATGTTTGGTGGGTTTTTGGCACTTTCATTTATGGAGGAACGGTGCCGCAAAACTCGCGCAGGAGAGCTGTTTTACCCACGGATGCACCGAAAAAGTCAGGGTTGAATTTTTCGCAACGGACGCACCTAATCATCTCCGTTTGATCCAAAACTCATGTTTGGTGGGATTTTGAAACTTTCATTTTCAGAGGAACGGGGCTGCAAAACTCGCGCAGGAGGGCCGTTTTAACCACTGATGCACCGAAAAACTCACTGTTGAATTTTTCGCAACGGACGCACCCAATCATCTCTGTTTGACCCAAAACTAATGTTTGGTGGGTTTTAGGCACTTTCATTTCTAGAGGAACGGTGCCGCAAAACTCGCGCAGGAGGGCCGATTTAACCACGGATGCACCGAAAAACTCACGGTTGAATTTTTCGCAACGGACGCACCCAATCATCTCCGTTTGATCCAAAACTCATGTTTGGTGGGTTTTTGGCACTTTCATTTCTGGAGGAACGGTGCCGCAAAACTCGCGCAGGAGAGCTGTTTTACCCACGGATGCACCGAAAAAGTCAGGGTTGAATTTTTCGCAACAGACGCACCCAATCATCTCCGTTTGATCCAAAACTCATGTTTGGTGGGATTTTGAAACTTTCATTTTCAGAGGAACGGGGCTGCAAAACTCGCGCAGGAGGGCCGTTTTAACCACTGATGCACCGAAAAACTCACTGTTGAATTTTTCGCAACGGACGCACCCAATCATCTCTGTTTGACCCAAAACTAATGTTTGGTGGGTTTTAGGCACTTTCATTTCTGGAGGAACGGTGCCGCAAAACTCGCGCAGGAGGGCCGATTTAACCACGGATGCACCGAAAAACTCACGGTTGAATTTTTCGCAACGGACGCACCCAATCATCTCCGTTTGATCCAAAACTCATGTTTGGTGGGTTTTTGGCACTTTCATTTCTGGAGGAACGGTGCTGCAAAACTCGCGCAGGAGGGCTGTTTTACCCACTGATGCACTGAAAAATTCAAGGTTGATTTTTTTTGCAACGGACGCACCAAATCATCCTTGTTTGTCCCAAAACTCTTGTTTGGTGTGTTTTTGGCACTTTCATTTCAAGAGTAACGGTGCTGCAAAACTTGCGCAGGAGGACCGTTTTACCCACTGATGAACGGAAAAACTCATTGTTGAATTTTTCGCAACGGACGCACCCAATCATCTCCATTTGACCCAAAACTCATGTTTGGTGGGTTTTGGCACTTTCATTTCTGGAGGAACGGTGCCGCAAAACTCGCGCAGGAGGTCCGTTTTACCCCCTGATGCACTGAAAAACTCACGGTTGATTTTTTCGCAACGGACGCACCCAATCATCTCCGTTTGATCCAAAACTCATGTTTGGTGGGTTTTTGGCACTTTCATTTCTGGAGGAACGGTGCCGCAAAACTCGCGCAGGAGAGCTGTTTTACCCACGGATGCACCGAAAAAGTCAGGGTTGAATTTTTCGCAACGGACGCACCCAATCATCTCCGTTTGATCCAAAACTCATGTTTGGTGGGATTTTGAAACTTTCATTTTCAGAGGAACGAGGCTGCAAAACTTGCGCACGAGGGCCGTTTTAACCACTGATGCACCGAAAAACTCACTTTTGAATTTTTCGCAACGGACGCACCCAATCATCTCTGTTTGACCCAAAACTAATGTTTGGTGGGTTTTAGGCACTTTGATTTCTGGAGGAACGGTGCCGCAAAACTCGCGCAGGAGGGCCGATTTAACCACGGATGCACCGAAAAACTCACGGTTGAATTTTTCGCAACGGACGCACCCAATCATCTCCGTTTGATCCAAAACTCATGTTTGGTGGGTTTTTGGCACTTTCATTTCTGGAGGAACGGTGCTGCAAAACTCGCGCAGGAGGGCTGTTTTACCCACTGATGCACTGAAAAATTCAAGGTTGATTTTTTTTGCAACGGACGCACCAAATCATCTCTGTTTGACCCAAAACTCATGTTTGGTGGGTTTTTGGCACTTTGATTTCCGGAGGAATGGTGCCGCAAAACTCGCGCAGGAAGGCCGTTTTACCCACTGATGCAACGAAAAACTCACGGCTGAATTTTTCGCAACAGACGCACCCAATCATCTCCGTTTGACCCAAAACTCATGTTTGGTGGGTTTTGGCACTTTCATTTCCGGAGGAACGGTGCTGCAAAACTCGCGCAGGAGGTCCGTTTTACCCCCTGATGCACTGAAAAACTCACGGTTGAATTTTTCGCAACGGACGCACCCAATCATCTCCGTTTGATCCAAAACTCATGTTTGGTGGGTTTTTGGCACTTTCATTTCTGGAGGAACGGGGCCGCAAAACTCGCGCAGGAGAGCTGTTTTACCCACGGATGCACCGAAAAAGTCAGGGTTGAATTTTTCGCAACGGACGCACCCAATCATCTCCGTTTGATCCAAAACTCATGTTTGGTGGGATTTTGAAACTTTCATTTTCAGAGGAACGAGGCTGCAAAACTTGCGCACGAGGGCCGTTTTAACCACTGATGCACCGAAAAACTCACTTTTGAATTTTTCGCAACGGACGCACCCAATCATCTCTGTTTGACCCAAAACTAATGTTTGGTGGGTTTTAGGCACTTTGATTTCTGGAGGAACGGTGCCGCAAAACTCGCGCAGGAGGGCCGATTTAACCACGGATGCACCGAAAAACTCACGGTTGAATTTTTCGCAACGGACGCACCCAATCATCTCCGTTTGATCCAAAACTCATGTTTGGTGGGTTTTTGGCACTTTCATTTCTGGAGGAACGGTGCTGCAAAACTCGCGCAGGAGGGCTGTTTTACCCACTGATGCACTGAAAAATTCAAGGTTGATTTTTTTTGCAACGGACGCACCAAATCATCTCTGTTTGACCCAAAACTCATGTTTGGTGGGTTTTTGGCACTTTGATTTCCGGAGGAATGGTGCCGCAAAACTCGCGCAGGAAGGCCGTTTTACCCACTGATGCAACGAAAAACTCACGGCTGAATTTTTCGCAACAGACGCACCCAATCATCTCCGTTTGACCCAAAACTCATGTTTGTTGGGTTTTGGCACTTTCATTTCCGGAGGAACGGTGCTGCAAAACTCGCGCAGGAGGGCCGTTTTACCCACTGATGCACCGAAAAACTCACGGTTGAATTTTTCGCAACAAACGCACCCAATCATCTCCGTTTGATCCAAAACTCATGTTTGGTGGGATTTTGAAACTTTCATTTTCAGAGGAACGGGGCTGCAAAACTCGCGCAGGAGGGCCATTTTAACCACTGATGCACTGAAAAACTCATAGATGAATTTTTCACAACAGACGCACCCAATCATTCCTGTTTGACCCAAAACATATGATTGGTGGGTTTTTGGCACTTTCATTTCCGGAGGAACGGTGCCACAAAACTCGCGCAGGGGGGCCGTTTTAATCACTGGTGCACCAAAAAACTCACGGTTGATTTTTTCGCAACGGACGCACCCAATCATCTCCCTTTGACCCAAAACTAATGTTTGGTGGGTTTTTGGCACTTTCATTTCCGGAGGTACGGTGCCGCAAAACTCGCGCAGGAGGACCGTTTTACCCACTGATGCACCGAAAAACTCATTGTTGAATTTTTCGCAACGGACGCACCCAATCATCTCCATTTGATCCAAAACTCATGTTTGGTTGGTTTTTGTCACTTTCATTTCCGGAGGAACGGTGCTGCAAAACTCGCGCAGGAGGGCCGTTTTACCCAATGATGCACTGTGATGAGGACATCAACACCAGCGATACATCCTCTCCGACACAACCTATAGCTGGTCCTCTTACTCGTGCTCGTGCTCGTCAACTTAATCATCAAGTGAGTTCCATGATAAGCTCTTGTCCATCTTGTTTAGACAATGGAAACGCGTGCACTCTTGTTTTGATTAGGAACCAAGGAGAAGACCGAAAGGGAGAAGGACTCGCGCTAGCTGGATTTGGACTGCAGCAAAGCACCAACTTGTGACCGCCACCACGGTTGCATACGGATTCGGATTCAGGCGCTTCAGGACTTGTTGGAAAGCTTATCAAGTTTACTTTCATATGAATCAAGTCTCACGTCAATATCTGTTCGGTAGCAGCGGCAATGATCCAATTACCGTCGACAGGTCTTGCTGTCCAGGGTGCTGCGTCACCTCATTTTGGGCTTATGGCCCATGTATCAAGTTGGGTCCATTAGGGACGCGTCCTAGGGTTGGAGGACGACCCCAACACTCTTTTGGTCGTCAATCCATCTACTTATATCCCTCTATAGCCGCCATGGTCGGGTTGGGTTTTGTTTAGATCAAGTTTAGCCTTAGCTACTTGCTTGTAGGCGCGCGTGCAGGATCAGCCGCCCGTCTCCTTGTCTTCGGAACCCCATTGTAGATTAAGATTCAGTTTGAAACCTTCAATTTCATCTTGCAAATTCAGTGCTTGTTTCCTCGTTCTTGCTAGTTCTTCGATTGCTTGCAGGACGGGAGCCCTAGGGGCTGGTTGTCGCGCTCCACAAGATCGTGACGGCTATTGGACGTGGTGTATCGGTTGCTAAGGCGCGGTCTTGAGGGCTGTAGTCGGGCCGTGAACGTCATCTCCATCCACCAATCGAGTTATCCCCGTTTCTCATCGAAAGATCGGGCAAAAACCCTAGCGGGTTCGCATCAGTTGGTAATCAGAGCAAGGTTCTTCGGTGAGAGACTTCTAATCCATTGCTGTTTTTAATTAATTTCCTATAGTCCAGAAAAGCCAAAAAAAATATAGTAGATTAGTTTTTCCATAATCCTATTAAACCTTTGTGCCTTGGCTAGTACCGTTTAGTTAGGGCTTGTTGAATTTGCGTTGCTTCGGTTTGTGTCGAGTTGCTGGTCTTAGTGTCTAGTCCTTTAGAGTTTCGAGTTCTTGTCACCATCTATACACAGCCGAGTATTACCATATCTTCTCTCTGTCGAATCTGTTGTGAAGTCGGAATTGAACTGTCTGTGGTCTTGGTCCGGATCGAGTTGAGTTCCAATCTGAGTTCCACCAACGTGATAAAAAAAAGGAAACCGAGTAGAACTCGGCAATAGGTGGAATCCGTTTGTGGTTGGTTCTGAGTGGAAACCGAGTAGAACTTGGAGTCCGCTTGTTAATATATCCTGAACTCCGTCTACGTGAGTCCTTCTGTGATTCCAAAAGAAAGATAACTCCATACTTGTTCGGCCTTACTCTAGAGAGAGAGAGAGAGAGAGAGAGAGAGAGTATCTTCTTCTTACCGGAATACCCCTGTACTTTCGGAAAAAGTGTGTGTACCGAATTGCTCCTTTGTATTCTTTTGTTCATATAATCAGTTTTTGAGGTTGCCCAAAAAAAAAAAAAAAAAAAAAGAAAAGAAAAAAAAAGAGAAAAGAGTCAAAAGAAAAGGGGCTGTTTTTCATATTGATTTTAGGTTTGTTCCACCTTGTTTTCAGGGGTGTGCTGTGGTTTTCCTTTGTGTCCAGGCTCGCGTCTCTAGCACGGTCTAGCCTAGGACCAGCACAGTACCGTCGTCGAACGTTTATTCAGCTCGCCTTTATAACTAACGTGCTGCTAGTTCGTTCCTTGTTTCAGCCCACCTATAGCTCCACATACTCTACAGCTTGACAGGTCTTGTGCCGCAGCACCGATACACTTCATCCATTGCTGAAGACTTGTTGGTAGACGACCCCTCCTGTCAAGCAAGGTAAGAATTGGTAAGAACTTGTGTAACAAGTTGAGTGTGAGAGACTTGCTGTAGCTACATCCTAGTAGTTGTAGGGCTTTTATTTCTTCACTTGCCTTTCTTGTTGTCTTTGTTTTTGAACCATGACAGGGGGAGATGATGATAACGAAACACTACATACACCACGCACTAAGGGCATCATACAGCATTTTGAAAGGAAGGTGAAGCTGCACACAGAGGGACTTGATACTGACTTGCAGGTGACAAATGAAAAGCTGGGGCAGTTGGAGGCTACGCAGATGGCCACAAACAACAAGCTTACAAGTTTGGAGGAATCCGTTGCTAGTGTGGATAAAAGCCTTGCTGCTCTTCTAAGGCGATTTGATGACTTCCACACCGAAGATAAAGAGAAGCATAAAGAAGAAAAGGAGGGAGATCGAGAGCACGGTAGTCATGAAGATGACTACACTGCTGATACTGAGCATGATGATCCAGACGCTCGTGATCGACGACGCCTACGTCACAACCGTAGAGGTATGGGTGGCAACCGCCGACGCGAGGTACACAATAATGATGATGCTTTCAGTAAGATTAAATTTAAGATACCTCCTTTTGATGGTAAATATGACCCTGATGCCTACATTACTTGGGAGATTGCTGTTGATCAAAAGTTTGCATGTCATGAATTTCCTGAGACTACACGTGTTAGGGCTGCTACTAGTGAGTTTACAGATTTTGCTTCTGTTTGGTGGATAGAATATGGAAAGAAAAATCCTAATAACTTACCTAGAACTTGGGATGCGCTGAAACGAGCCATGAGAGCTAGATTTGTTCCATCTTACTATGCCCGTGATATGATAAATAAGTTGCAGCAATTGAGACAAGGTGCTAAAAGTGTAGAAGAATATTATCAGGAATTACAAACGGGTATGTTGCGTTGTAACCTAGAGGAGGATGAGGAACCGGCTATGGCTAGATTTTTGGGTGGGTTAAATCGGGAAATTCAGGACATCCTCGCTTACAAAGAATACAATAGTGTAACCCGTTTGTTTCATCTTGCTTGTAAAGCTGAAAGGGAAGTGCAGGGACGACGTGCTAGCGCAAGGACTAATATTTCTGCAGGGAAGGCTAATTCATGGCAGCAACGCATGACTACAACTCCATCTACACGTATGTCTACTCCATCATCTAGTGACAAGTCTCGAGCTGCTCCCACAAATTCAGTTGCAAAGACGATGCAAAAGCCTGCTGCGAGTACTTCATCCGTGGCATCGACGGGCAGAACAAGCAACATACAATGTCACCGGTGCAAGGGATATGGACACATGATGCGTGACTGTCCAAACAAGCGAGTTATGATTGTCAAAGATGATGGTGAGTGCTCATCTGCTAGTGATTTTGATGAAGACACGCTTGCACTGCTTGCGTCTGACCATGCAGGTAATGAAGAACAAATAGAAGAACATATTAATGCAGGTGAAGCGGACCACTATGAAAGCTTGATCGTGCAGCGAGTGCTTAGTGCACAAATGGAGAAGGCGGAGCAAAATCAGCGACATATTTTATTCCAAACAAAGTGTGTCATCAAAGAGCGTTCTTGCCGCATGATCATTGATGGAGGTAGCTGCAACAACTTGGCAAGCAGCGATATGGTGCAGAAACTTGCCCTCAACACCAAACCACACCCGCATCCCTACTACATCCAATGGCTGAACAACAGTGGTAAGGCAAAGGTAACTAGACTTGTGAGAATCAATTTTTCCATCGGATCCTACAAAGATATTGTTGAATGTGATGTTGTGCCTATGCAAGCTTGTAACATTCTGCTAGGTAGACCTTGGCAATTTGATAGAGATTCTATGCATCATGGTAGATCAAATCAGTATTCTTTTCTATACCATGATCGAAAAATTGTGCTGCATCCTATGTCCCCTGAAACTATTATGCAAACTGATGTTGCAAGGGCTACTAAAGCAAAGAGCGAGAGCAGTAAAAATGATAAATCTGTAATTGGTAACAAAGATGAGATAAAACTGAAAGGACGTTGTATGATAGCTACCAAATCAGATATTAATGAGTTCAATGCATCCACTTCTGTTGCTTATGCTTTGATATGCAAGGATGCTTTGATTTCAATTGAGGATATGCAATGTTCTTTGCCCCCTGCTGTTGCTAACGTTTTGCAGGAGTATTCCGATGTGTTTCCAAGTGCGGTACCAGCGGGGTTGCCACCATTACGCGGGATTGAGCACCAAATTGATCTTATTCCTGGTGCGTCTTTGCCAAACCGTGCGCCATACAGGACAAACCCGGAAGAAACAAAGGAAATTCAGCGACAAGTGCAAGAACTGCTCGACAAAGGTTATGTGCGAGAATCCTTTAGCCCTTGTGCTGTTCCAGTAATTTTAGTGCCTAAGAAAGATGGAACATGGCGTATGTGTGTTGATTGTAGAGCTATTAATAATATCACCATTCGATATCGACACCCTATTCCACGATTAGATGATATGCTAGATGAACTGAGTGGTGCTGTTGTGTTTTCAAAAGTTGATTTACGTAGTGGGTACCACCAGATTCGTATGAAATTGGGAGATGAATGGAAAACTGCTTTCAAAACTAAGTTCGGTTTATATGAGTGGTTAGTCATGCCTTTTGGGTTAACTAATGCACCTAGTACTTTCATGAGATTAATGAACGAGGTTTTGCGTGCTTTCATTGGGAAATTTGTTGTCGTATATTTTGATGATATATTAATTTACAGCAAATCATTGGATGAACATCTTGATCATTTACGTGCTGTTTTTAATGCACTACGCGAGGCACGTTTATTTGGTAACCTTGAGAAGTGCACCTTTTGCACCGATCGAGTGTGTTTTCTTGGTTATGTTGTAACTCCACAGGGAGTTGAGGTTGATCAAGCCAAGGTGGAAGCTATACAGGGATGGCCTGTCCCAAAGACTATCACCCAGGTGCGGAGTTTCCTAGGACTTGCTGGATTCTATCGCCGTTTTGTGAAGGATTTCAGCACCATTGCTGCACCATTGAATGAGCTTACCAAAAAGGGGGTGCCTTTTGAGTGGGGCAAAACACAAGAGAATTCATTCGACATGTTGAAAGATAAGTTAACTCATGCGCCTCTCCTACAACTTCCTGATTTTAATAAGACTTTTGAGCTTGAATGTGATGCTAGTGGAATTGGTCTGGGAGGTGTTTTGTTACAAGAGGGAAAACCTATTGCATATTTTAGTGAGAAATTGAGTGGGCCTGTTCTCAATTATTCTACTTATGATAAAGAACTCTATGCTCTTGTTCGAACATTAGAGACATGGCAGCATTATTTGTGGCCCAAAGAGTTTGTTATCCATTCTGATCATGAATCTTTAAAACATATTCGTAGTCAAGGAAAACTGAATCGTAGGCATGCAAAATGGGTTGAATTTATTGAATCTTTTCCTTATATTATTAAACACAAGAAAGGGAAGGAGAATATTATTGCTGATGCTTTGTCACGGAGATATACTTTGCTGAATCAACTTGATTATAAGATCTTTGGGTTAGAAACAATTAAGGACCAATATGTTCACGATGCTGATTTTAGAGACGTGTTGCTGCATTGTAAAGATGGAAAAGGATGGAACAAATTCATCGTTAGTGATGGGTTTGTGTTTAGAGCTAACAAGCTATGCATTCCAGCTAGCTCTGTTCGTTTGTTGTTGTTGCAGGAAGCACATGGAGGTGGCTTGATGGGACATTTTGGAGCAAAGAAGACCGAGGACATACTTGCTGGTCATTTCTTTTGGCCAAGGATGAAGAGAGATGTGGAGAGGTTTGTTGCTCGTTGCACAACATGTCAAAAGGCAAAGTCACGGTTAAATCCCCACGGTTTGTATCTACCTCTTCCTGTTCCTAATGCTCCTTGGGAGGATATATCTATGGATTTTGTGTTGGGATTACCAAGGACTAGGAGGGGACGTGATAGTGTGTTTGTGGTTGTTGATAGATTTTCTAAGATGGCACATTTCATACCATGTCATAAAACTGATGATGCTACAAATATTGCTGATTTGTTCTTTCGAGAAATTGTTCGCTTACATGGTGTGCCCAACACAATTGTTTCTGATCGTGATGCTAAATTTCTTAGTCATTTTTGGAAGACTTTGTGGTTTAAATTGGGGACTAAGCTTTTATTTTCCACCACTTGTCATCCCCAAACTGATGGTCAAACTGAAGTAGTAAATAGAACTTTATCCACTATGTTAAGGGCTGTTTTAAAGAAGAATATTAAGATGTGGGAAGAATGTTTGCCTCATATTGAGTTCGCTTATAATCGTTCATTGCATTCTACTACAAAAATGTGTCCTTTCGAGATTGTCTATGGCTTCTTGCCACGTGCTCCTATTGATTTAATGCCTTTGCCAAGTTCTGAAAAAATGAATTTTGATGCTAAGCAACGTGCTGAATTGATGTTAAAATTGCATGAAGCCACTAAAGAAAACATAGAGCGCATGAATGCTAAGTACAAATGTGCTGGAGATAAAGGTAGAAAGCAATTGATTCTGGAACCTGGGGATTTGGTCTGGTTGCATTTGCGAAAAGATAGATTTCCAGAACTGAGAAAATCCAAATTGATGCCTAGAGCTGATGGTCCTTTTAAAGTGCTGCAACGAATTAACGAGAATGCATATAAGCTTGATCTTCCTGCAGATTTTGGGGTTAGTCCCACATTTAACATTGCAGATTTGAAGCCTTATTTGGGTGACGAAGATGAGCTTGAGTCGAGGACGACTCAAATGCAAGAAAGGGAGAATGATGAGGACATCAACACCAGCGATACATCCTCTCCGACACAACCTATAGCTGGTCCTCTTACTCGTGCTCGTGCTCGTCAACTTAATCATCAAGTGAGTTCCATGATAAGCTCTTGTCCATCTTGTTTAGACAATGGAAACGCGTGCACTCTTGTTTTGATTAGGAACCAAGGAGAAGACCGAAAGGGAGAAGGACTCGCGCTAGCTGGATTTGGACTGCAGCAAAGCACCAACTTGTGACCGCCACCACGGTTGCATACGGATTCGGATTCAGGCGCTTCAGGACTTGTTGGAAAGCTTATCAAGTTTACTTTCATATGAATCAAGTCTCACGTCAATATCTGTTCGGTAGCAGCGGCAATGATCCAATTACCGTCGACAGGTCTTGCTGTCCAGGGTGCTGCGTCACCTCATTTTGGGCTTATGGCCCATGTATCAAGTTGGGTCCATTAGGGACGCGTCCTAGGGTTGGAGGACGACCCCAACACTCTTTTGGTCGTCAATCCATCTACTTATATCCCTCTATAGCCGCCATGGTCGGGTTGGGTTTTGTTTAGATCAAGTTTAGCCTTAGCTACTTGCTTGTAGGCGCGCGTGCAGGATCAGCCGCCCGTCTCCTTGTCTTCGGAACCCCATTGTAGATTAAGATTCAGTTTGAAACCTTCAATTTCATCTTGCAAATTCAGTGCTTGTTTCCTCGTTCTTGCTAGTTCTTCGATTGCTTGCAGGACGGGAGCCCTAGGGGCTGGTTGTCGCGCTCCACAAGATCGTGACGGCTATTGGACGTGGTGTATCGGTTGCTAAGGCGCGGTCTTGAGGGCTGTAGTCGGGCCGTGAACGTCATCTCCATCCACCAATCGAGTTATCCCCGTTTCTCATCGAAAGATCGGGCAAAAACCCTAGCGGGTTCGCATCACACTGAAAAACTCATTTTTGAATTTTTCGCAACGGACGCACCCAATCATCTCCATTTGACCCAAAACTCATGTTTGGTGGTTTTTGGCACTTTCATTTCCGGAGGAATGGTGCCGCAAAACAAGCGCAGGAGGGCCGTTTTACCCCCTGATGCACCGAAAAACTTACGGTTGATTTTTTCGCAACGGACGCACCCAATCATCTCCGTTTGATCCAAAACTCATGTTTGGTGGGTTTTTGGCACTTTCATTTATGGAGGAACGGTGCCGCAAAACTCGCGCAGGAGAGCTGTTTTACCCACGGATGCACCGAAAAAGTCAGGGTTGAATTTTTCGCAACGGACGCACCTAATCATCTCCGTTTGATCCAAAACTCATGTTTGGTGGGATTTTGAAACTTTCATTTTCAGAGGAACGGGGCTGCAAAACTCGCGCAGGAGGGCCGTTTTAACCACTGATGCACCGAAAAACTCACTGTTGAATTTTTCGCAACGGACGCACCCAATCATCTCTGTTTGACCCAAAACTAATGTTTGGTGGGTTTTAGGCACTTTCATTTCTAGAGGAACGGTGCCGCAAAACTCGCGCAGGAGGGCCGATTTAACCACGGATGCACCGAAAAACTCACGGTTGAATTTTTCGCAACGGACGCACCCAATCATCTCCGTTTGATCCAAAACTCATGTTTGGTGGGTTTTTGGCACTTTCATTTCTGGAGGAACGGTGCCGCAAAACTCGCGCAGGAGAGCTGTTTTACCCACGGATGCACCGAAAAAGTCAGGGTTGAATTTTTCGCAACAGACGCACCCAATCATCTCCGTTTGATCCAAAACTCATGTTTGGTGGGATTTTGAAACTTTCATTTTCAGAGGAACGGGGCTGCAAAACTCGCGCAGGAGGGCCGTTTTAACCACTGATGCACCGAAAAACTCACTGTTGAATTTTTCGCAACGGACGCACCCAATCATCTCTGTTTGACCCAAAACTAATGTTTGGTGGGTTTTAGGCACTTTCATTTCTGGAGGAACGGTGCCGCAAAACTCGCGCAGGAGGGCCGATTTAACCACGGATGCACCGAAAAACTCACGGTTGAATTTTTCGCAACGGACGCACCCAATCATCTCCGTTTGATCCAAAACTCATGTTTGGTGGGTTTTTGGCACTTTCATTTCTGGAGGAACGGTGCTGCAAAACTCGCGCAGGAGGGCTGTTTTACCCACTGATGCACTGAAAAATTCAAGGTTGATTTTTTTTGCAACGGACGCACCAAATCATCCTTGTTTGTCCCAAAACTCTTGTTTGGTGTGTTTTTGGCACTTTCATTTCAAGAGTAACGGTGCTGCAAAACTTGCGCAGGAGGACCGTTTTACCCACTGATGAACGGAAAAACTCATTGTTGAATTTTTCGCAACGGACGCACCCAATCATCTCCATTTGACCCAAAACTCATGTTTGGTGGGTTTTGGCACTTTCATTTCTGGAGGAACGGTGCCGCAAAACTCGCGCAGGAGGTCCGTTTTACCCCCTGATGCACTGAAAAACTCACGGTTGATTTTTTCGCAACGGACGCACCCAATCATCTCCGTTTGATCCAAAACTCATGTTTGGTGGGTTTTTGGCACTTTCATTTCTGGAGGAACGGTGCCGCAAAACTCGCGCAGGAGAGCTGTTTTACCCACGGATGCACCGAAAAAGTCAGGGTTGAATTTTTCGCAACGGACGCACCCAATCATCTCCGTTTGATCCAAAACTCATGTTTGGTGGGATTTTGAAACTTTCATTTTCAGAGGAACGAGGCTGCAAAACTTGCGCACGAGGGCCGTTTTAACCACTGATGCACCGAAAAACTCACTGTTGAATTTTTCGCAACGGACGCACCCAATCATCTCTGTTTGACCCAAAACTAATGTTTGGTGGGTTTTAGGCACTTTCATTTCTAGAGGAACGGTGCCGCAAAACTCGTGCAAGAGGGCCGATTTAACCACGGATGCACCGAAAAACTCACGGCTGAATTTTTCGCAACGGACGCACCCAATCATCTCCGTTTGATCCAAAACTCATGTTTGGTGGGTTTTTGGCACTTTCATTTCTGGAGGAACGGTGCTGCAAAACTCGCGCAGGAGGGCTGTTTTACCCAATGATGCACTGAAAAATTCAAGGTTGATTTTTTTTGCAACGGACGCACCAAATCATCTCTGTTTGACCCAAAACTCATGTTTGGTGGGTTTTTGGCACTTTGATTTCTGGAGGAATGGTGCCGCAAAACTCGCGCAGGAAGGCCGTTTTACCCACTGATGCAACGAAAAACTCAAGGCTGAATTTTTCGCAACAGACGCACCCAATCATCTCCGTTTGACCCAAAACTCATGTTTGGTGGGTTTTTGGCACTTTCATTTCCGGAGGAACGGTGCCGCAAAACTCACGCAGGAGGACAGTTTTATCCAGTGACGCACTGAAAAACTCATTATTGAATTTTTCGCAACGGACGCACCCAATCATCTCCCTTTGACCCAAAACTCATGTTTGGTGGGTTGTTGGCACTTTCATTTTCGGAGGAACGGTGCCGCAAAACTCGCGGAGGAGGGCCGTTTTACCCACTGAAGCAACGAAAAATTCACGGTTCAATATTTCGCAACGGACGCACCCAATCATCTTCGTTTGATCCAAAACTCATGTTTGGTGGGTTTTTGTCACTTTCATTTCTAGAGGAACGGTGCTGCAAAACTCGCGCAGGAGGGCCGTTTTACCCACTGATGCACTGAAAAACTCATTGTTGAATTTTTCGCAACGGACGCACCCAATCATCTCCATTTGACCCAAAACTCATGTTTGGTCATTTTTGGCACTTTCATTTCCGGAGGAACGGTGCCGCAAAACTCGCGCAGGAGGGTCGTTTTACCCCCTGATGCATCGAAAAACTCACGGTTGATTTTTTTGCAACGGACGCACCCAATCATCTCCGTTTGATCCAAAACTCATGTTTGGTGGGTTTTTGGCACTTTCATTTTCGGAGGAACCAAGCCGCAAAACTCGCGCAGGAGGGCCGTTTTAACCACTGATGCACCGAAAAACTCACGGTTGAATTTTTCACAACGGACCCACCCAATCAATCTCGTTTGACCCAAAACTCTTGTTTGGTGTGTTTTTGGCACTTTTATTTCAAGAGTAACGGTGCTGCAAAACTTGCGCAGGAGGACCGTTTTACCCACTGATGAACGGAAAAACTCATTGTTGAATTTTTCGCAACGGACGCACCCAATCATCTCCATTTGACCCAAAACTCATGTTTGGTGGGTTTTGGCACTTTCATTTTCGGACGACCGGTGCCGCTAAACTCGCGCAGGAGGGCCGTTTTACCCACTGATGCACCGAAAAACTCAGGGTTGAATTTTTCGCAACGGACGCACCCAATCATCTCCGTTTGATCCAAAACTCATGTTTGGTGGGATTTTGAAACTTTCATTTTCAGAGGAACGGGGCTGCAAAACTCGCGCATGAGGGCCGTTTTAACCACTGATGCACTGAAAAACTCAGTGTTGAATTTTTCGCAACGGACGCACCCAATCATCTCTGTTTGACCCAAAACTAATGTTTGGTGGGTTTTAGGCACTTTCATTTCTGGAGGAACGGTGCCGCAAAACTCGCGCAGGAGGGCCGTTTTAACCACGGATGCACCGAAAAACTCACGGTTGAATTTTTCGCAACGGACGCACCCAATCATCTCCGTTTGATTCAAAACTCATGTTTGGTGGGTTTTTGGCACTTTCATTTCTGGACGAACGGTGTCCCGAAAACTCGCGTAGGAGGGCCGTTTTAACCACTGATGCACCGAAAAACTCATGGTTGAATTTTTCGCAACGGACGCAGCCAATCATCTTCGTTTGACCCAAAACTCATATTTGGTGGGTTTTTGGCTCTCTCATTTCCGGAGGAACGGTGCCGCAAAACTCGCCCAGGAGGGCCATTTTAATCATTGATGCACCGAAAAACTCACGGTTGAATTTTTTGCAACGGACGCACCCAATCATCTCTGTTTGACCCAAAACTCATGTTTGGTGGGTTTTTGGCACTTTCATTTCCGGAGGAACGGTGCCGCAAAACTCGCATAGAAGGGCCGTTTTAACCACTGATGCACCGAAAAACTCACGGTTGATTTTTTCGCAACGGACGCACCCAATCATCCCCGTTTGACCCAACACTCATGTTTTGTGGGTTTTTGGCACTCTCATTTCCGGAGGAACGGTGCCGCAAAACTCGTCGAGGAGGGCCATTTTAACCACTGATGCACCAAAAAACTCACGGTTGAATTTTTCGCAACGGACGCACCCAATCATCTCCCTTTGACCCAAAACTCATGTTTGGTGGGTTTTTCGCACTTTCAGGCCTAGAGGAACAGTGCCGTAAAACTCGCGCAGGAGGGCCATTTTACCCACGGATGCACCGAAAAACTCACGGTTGAATTTTTCGCAACGGACGCACCCAATCATCTCCGTTTGATCCAAAACTCATGTTTGGTGGGTTTTTGGCTCTTTCATTTCCGGAGGAACGGTGCCTCAAAACTCGCGCAGGAGGGCCGTTTTACCCACTGATTCACCGAAAAACTCATTGTTGAATTTTTCGCAACGGACGCACCCAATCAACTTCGTTTGATCGAAAACTCATGTTTGGTGGGTTTTCGGCACTTTCATTTCCGGACGAACGGTGCCGCAAAACTCGCCCAGGAGGGCCATTTTAACCACTGATGCATTGTAAAATTCATGGTTGAATTTCTCACAGTGGACCCACCCAATCATCCTCATTTGACCCAAAACTCTTGTTTGGTGGGCTTTTGGCACTTTCATTTCCGGAGGAATGGTGCTGCCAAACTCGCGCAGCAGGGCCGTTTTAACCACTGATGCACCGAAAAACTCACGGTTGAATTTTTCGCAACGGACGCACCCAATCATCTCTGTTTGACCCAAAACTCAAGTTTGGTGGGTTTTTGGCACTTTCATTTCCGGAGGAACGGTGCCGCAAAACTCGCGTAGGAGGCCCGTTTTAACCACTGATGCACCGAAAAACTCACGGTTGAATTTTTCGCAACGGACACACCCAATCATCTCTGTTTGACCCAAAATTCATGTTTGGTGGGTTTTTGGCACTTTCATTTCTGGAGGAACGGTGCCGCAAAACTCGCGCAGGAGGACCGTTTTACCCATTGATGCACTGAAAAACTCATTGTTGAATTTTTCGCAACGGACGCACCCAATCATCTCCATTTGACCCAAAACTCATGTTTGGTGGGTTTTGGCACTTTCATTTTCGGACGAACGGTGTCCCGAAAACTCGCGTAGGAGGGCCGTTTTAACCACTGATGCACCGAAAAACTCACGGTTGATATTTTCGCAACGGACGCAGCCAGTCATCTCCGTTTGACGCAAAACTCATGTTTGGTGGGTTTTTGGCACTCTCATTTCCGGAGGAACGGTGCCGCAAAACTCGCCCAGGAGGGCCATTTTAACCACTGATGCACCGAAAAACTCACGGTTGAATTTTTTGCAACGGACGCACCCAATCATCTCTGTTTGTCCGAAAACTCATGTTTGGTGGGTTTTTGGCACTTTCATTTCCGAAGGAACGGTGCCGCAAAACTCGCGTAGGAGGGCCGTTTTAACCACTGATGCACCGAAAAACTCACGGCTGAATTTTTCGCAACGGACGCACCCAATCATCCCCGTTTGACCCAACACTCATGTTTTGTGGGTTTTTAGCACTCTCATTTATGGAGGAACGGTGCCGCAAAACTCGCCGAGGAGGGCCATTTTAACCACTGATGCACCAAAAAACTCACGGTTGAATTTTTTGAAACGGACGCACCCAATCATCTTTGTTTAATCCAATACTCATGTTTGGTGGGTTTTTTGGCACTTTCATTTCTGGAGGAACGGAGCCGCAAAACTCGCGCAGGAGGGCTGTTTTACCCACGGATGCACCGAAAAACTCACGGTTGAATTTTTCGCAACAGACGCACCCAATCATCTCCGTTTGATCCAAAACTCATGGTGGGTTTTTGGCACTTTCATTTCCGGAGGAACGGTGCTGCAAAACTCGCGCAGGAGGGCCGTTTTACCCACTGATGCACTGAAAAATTCAAGGTTGAATTTTTTTGCAACGGACGCACCCAATCATCTCTGTTTGACCCAAAACTCATGTTTGGTGGGTTTTTGGCACTTTCATTTCCGGAGGAACGGTGCCGCAAAACTCGCGCAGGAGGGTCATTTTACCCACTGATGCACCGAAAACCTCACGGCTGAATTTTTCGCAACGGACGCACCCAATCATCTCCGTTTGACCCAAAACTCATGTTTGGTGGGTTTTTGGCACTTTCATTTCCGGTGGAACGGTGCCGCAAAACTCACGCAGGAGGACCGTTTTACCCACTGATGCACTGAAAAACTCATTGTTGAATTTTTCGCAACGGACGCACCCAATCATCTCCCTTTGACCCAAAACTCATGTTTGGTGGGTTTTTGGCACTTTCATGCCTAGAGGAACGGTGCCGTAAAACTCGCGCAGGAGGGCCGTTTTACCCACTGATGCACCAAAAAACTCACGGTTGAATTTTTCGCAACGGACGCACCCAATCATCTCCGTTTGACCCAAAACTCTTGTTTGGTGGGTTTTTGGCACTTTCATTTCCGGAGGAACGGTGCCGCAAAACTCGCGTAGGAGGGCCGTTTTAACCACTGATGCACCGAAAAACTCACGGTTGAATTTTTCGCAACGGACGCACCCAATCATCCCCGTTTGACCCAACACTCATGTTTTGTGGGTTTTTGGCACTCTCATTTCCGGAGGAACGGTGCCGCAAAACTCGTCGAGGAGGGCCATTTTAACCACTGATGCACCAAAAAACTCACGGTTGAATTTTTCGCAACGGACGCACCCAATCATCTCCCTTTGACCCAAAACTCATGTTTGGTGGGTTTTTCGCACTTTCAGGCCTAGAGGAACAGTGCCGTAAAACTCGCGCAGGAGGGCCGTTTTACCCACTGATGCACCGAAAAACTCACGGTTGAATTTTTCGCAACGGAAACACCCAATCATCTCCGTTTGACCCAAAACTCTTGTTTGGTGGGTTTTTGGTACTTTCATTTCCGGAGGAACGATGCCGCAAAACTCGCGCAGGAGGGCCGTTTTACCCACTGATGCACCGAAAAATTCACGGTTGAATTTTTCGCAACGGACGCACCCAATCATCTTCGTTTGATCGAAAACTCATGTTTGGTGGGTTTTCCGCACTTTCATTTCCGGACGAACGGTGCCGCAAAACTCGCCCAGGAGGGCCATTTTACCCATTGATGCACTGAAAAACTCATTGTTGAATTTTTCGCAACGGACGCATCCAATCATCTCCATTTGACCCAAAACTCATGTTTGGTGGGTTTTGGCACTTTCATTTCCGGACGAACGGTGTCCCGAAAACTCGCGTAGGAGGGCCGTTTTAACCACTGATGCACCGAAAAATCACGGTTGAATTTTTCGCAACGGACGCAGCCAATTATCTCCGTTTGACCCAAAACTCATGTTTGGTGGGTTTTTGGCACTCTCATTTCCGGAGGAACGGTGCCGCAAAACTCGCGCAGGAGGCCCGTTTTAACCACTGATGCACCGAAAAACTCACGGTTGAATTTTTCGCAACGGATGCACCCAATCATCTCTGTTTGACCCAAAACTCATGTTTGGTGGGTTTTTGGCACTTTCATTTCCGGAGGAACGGTGCCGCAAAACTCGCGCAGGAGGACCGTTTTACCCATTGATGCACTGAAAAACTCATTGTTGAATTTTTCGCAACGGACGCATCCAATCATCTCCATTTGACCCAAAACTCATGTTTGGTGGGTTTTGGCACTTTCATTTCCGGACGAACGGTGTCCCGAAAACTCGCGTAGGAGGGCCGTTTTAACCACTGATGCACCGAAAAACTCACGGTTGAATTTTTCGCAACGGACGCAGCCAATTATCTCCGTTTGACCCAAAACTCATGTTTGGTGGGTTTTTGGCACTCTCATTTCCGGAGGAACGGTGCCGCAAAACTCGCCCAGGTGGGCCATTTTAACCACTGATGCACCGAAAAACTCACGGTTGAATTTTTTGCAACGGACGCACCCAATCATCTCTGTTGACCCAAAACTCATGTTTGGTGGGTTTTTGGCACTTTCATTTCCGGAGGAACGGTGCCGCGAAACTCGCGTAGGAGGGCCGTTTTAACCACTGATGCACCGAAAAACTCACGGTTGAATTTTTCGCAACGGACGCACCCAATCATCCCCGTTTGACCCAACACTCATGTTTTCTGGGTTTTTGGCACTCTCATTTCCGGAGGAACGGTGTCGCAAAACTCGCCGAGGAGGGCCATTTTAACCACTGTTGCACCAAAAAACTCACGGTTGAATTTTTTGAAACGGACGCACCCAATCATCTCTGTTTAATTCAATACTCATGTTTGGTGGGTTTTTTGGCACTTTCATTTCTGGAGGAACAGAGCCGCAAAACTCGCACAGGAGGGCTGTTTTACCCACGGATGCACCGAAAAACTCACGGTTGAATTTTTCGCAACGGACGCACCCAATCATCTCCGTTTGATCCAAAACTCATGTTTGGTGGGTTTTTGGCACTTTCATTTCCGGAGGAACGGTGCTGGAAACTCGCGTATGAGGGCCATTTTACCCACTGATGCACTGAAAAATTCAAGGTTGAATTTTTTTGCAACGGACGCACCCAATCATCTCTGTTTGACCCAAAACTCATGTTTGGTGGGTTTTTGGCACTTTCATTTCCGGAGGAACGGTGCCGCAAAACTCGCGCAGGAGGGTCATTTTACCCACTGATGCACCGAAAACCTCACGGCTGAATTTTTCGCAACGGACGCACCCAATCATCTCCGTTTGACCCAAAACTCATGTTTGGTGGGTTTTCGGCACTTTCATTTCCGGACGAACGGTGCCGCAAAACTCGCCCACGAGGGCCATTTTAACCACTCATGCATTGTAAAATTCATGGTTGAATTTCTCACAGTGGACCCACCCAATCATCCTCATTTGACCCAAAACTATTGTTTGGTGGGTTTTTGGCACTTTCATTTCCGGAGGAACGGTGCCGCAAAACTCGCGCAGGAGGGCCGTTTTAACAACTGATGCACTGAAAAACTCACGGTTCAATTTTTCGCAACGGACGCACCCAATCATCTCTGTTTGACCCAAAACTCATGTTTGGTGGGTTTTTGGCACTTTCATTTCCGGAGGAACGGTGCCGCAAAACTCGCCCAGGAGGGCCATTTTAACCACTGATGCCCCGAGAAACTCACGGTTGAATTTTTTGCTACAGACGCACCCAATCATCTCTGTTTGACCCAAAACTCATGTTTGGTGGGTTTTTGGCACTTTCATTTCCGGAGGAACGGTGCCGCAAAACTCGCGGAGGAGGGCCGTTTTCACCACTGATGCACCGAAAAACTCACGGTTGAATTTTTCGCAACGGACGCACCCAATCATCCCCGTTTGACCCAAAACTCATGTTTGGTGGGTTTTGGCACTTTCATTTCTGGAGGAACGGTGCTGCAAAACTCGCGCAGGAGGGCCGTTTTACCCACTGATGCACTGAAAAATTCAAGGTCGAATTTTTTTGCAACGGACGCACCCAATCATCTCTGTTTGACCCAAAACTCATGTTTGGTGGGTTTTTGGCACTTTCATTTCCGGAGGAACGGTGCCGCCAAACTCGCGCAGGAGGGTCATTTTACCCACTGATGCACCGAAAACCTCACGGCTGAATTTTTCGCAACGGACACACCCAATCATCTCCGTTTGACCCAAAACTCATGTTTGGTGGGTTTTTGGCACTTTCATTTCCGGAGGAGCGGTGCCGCAAAACTCACTCAGAAGGACCGTTTTACCCACTGATGCACTGAAAAACTCACGGTTGAATTTTTCGCAACGGACGCACCCAATCATCTCCCTTTGACCCAAAACTCATGTTCGGTGGGTTTTTCGCACTTTCATGCCTAGAGGAACGGTGCCGTAAAACTCGCGCAGGAGGGCCGTTTTACCCACTGATGCACCGAAAAACTCACGGTTGAATTTTTCGCAACGGACGCACCCAATCATCTCCGTTTGACCCAAAACTCTTGTTTGGTGGGTTTTTGGCACTTTCATTTCCGGAGGAACGGTGCCGCAAAACTCGCCCAGGAGGGCCATTTTAACCACTGATGCACCGAAAAACTCACGGTTGAATTTTTTGCAACGGACGCACCCAATCATCTCTGTTTGACCCAAAACTCATGTTTGGTGGGTTTTTGGCACCTTCATTTCCGGAGGAACGGTGCCGCAAAACTCGCGTAGGAGGGCCGTTTTAACCACTGATGCACCGAAAAACTCATGGTTGAATTTTTCGCAACGAACGCACCCAATCATCCCCGTTTGACCCAACACTCATGTTTTGTGGGTTTTTGGCACTCTCATTTCCGGAGGAACGGTGCCGCAAAACTCGCCGAGGAGTGCCATTTTAACCACTGATGCACCAAAAAACTCACGGTTGAATTTTTCGCAACGGACGCACCCAATCATCTCCCTTTGACCCAAAACTCATGTTTGGTGGGTTTTTTGGCACTTTCATTTCTGGAGGAACGGAGCCGCAAAACTTGCGCAGGAGGGCTGTTTTACCCACGGATGCACCGAAAAACTCATGGTTGAATTTTTCGCAACGGACGCACCCAATCATCTCCGTTTGACCCAAAACTCTTGTTTGGTGGGTTTTTGGCACTTTCATTTCCGGAGGAACGGTGCCGCAAAACTCGCGCAGGAGGACCGTTTTACCCACTGATGCACCGAAAAATTCACGGTTAAATTTTTCGCAACGGACACACCCAATCATCTCCGTTTGACCCAAAACTCTTGTTTGGTGGGTTTTTGGTACTTTCATTTCCGGAGGAACGATGCCGCAAAACTCGCGCAGGAGGGCCGTTTTACCCACTGATGCACCGAAAAATTCACGGTTGAATTTTTCGCAACGGACGCACCCAATCATCTTCGTTTGATCGAAAACTCATGTTTGGTGGGTTTTCAGCACTTTCATTTCCGGACGAACGGTGCCGCAAAACTCACCTAGGAGGGCCATTTTAACCACTGATGCATTGTAAAATTCATGGTTGAATTTCTCATAGTGGACCCACCCAATCGTCCTCATTTGACCTAAAACTCTTGTTTGGTGGGTTTTTGGCACTTTCATTTCCGGAGGAACGGTGCCGCAAAACTCGCGCAGGAGGTTCATTTTACCCACTGATGCACCGAAAACCTCACGGCTGAATTTTTCGCAACGGACGCACCCAATCATCTCCGTTTGACCCAAAACTCATGTTTGGTGGGTTTTTGGCACTTTCATTTCCGGAGGAGCGGTGCCGCAAAACTCACGCAGGAGGACCGTTTTACCCACTGATGCACTGAAAAACTCATTGTTGAATTTTTCGCAACGGACGCATCCAATCATCTCCCTTTGACCCAAAACTCATGTTTGGTAGGTTTTTCGCACTTTCATGCCTAGAGGAACGGTGCCGTAAAACTCGCGCAGGAGGGCCGTTTTACCCACTGATGACCCAGAACTCATGTTTGGTGGGTTTTGGCACTTTCATTTCCGAAGGAACGGTGCCGCAAAACTCGCACAGGAGGGCCGTTTTAACCACTGATGCACCGAAAAACTCACGGTTGAATTTTTTGCAACAGACACACCCAATCATCTCTGTTTGACCCAAAACTCATGTTTGGTGGGTTTTTGGCACTTTCATTTCCGGAGGAACAGTGCCGCAAAACTCGCGCAGGAGGACCGTTTTACCCACTGATGCACCGAAAAACTTTTTGGTTGAATTTTTCGCAACGGACGCACCCAATCATCTCCATTTGACCCAAAACTCATGTTTGGTGGGTTTTTGGCACATTCATTTCCGGAGGAACGGTGCCGCAAAACTCGCGCTGGTGGGCCGTTTTTCCCACTGATGCACCGAAAAACTCGCGGTTGAATTTTATGCAACGGAAGCATCCAATCATCTCTGTTTGATCCAAAACTCATGTTTGGTGGGTTTTTGGCACTTTCATTTCCGTAGGAACGGTGCCGCAAAACTCGCGCAGGAGGGCCGTTTTACCCACTGATGCACCGAAAAACTCACGGTTGAATTTTTCACAATGGACCCACCCAATCATCCTCGTTTGAACCAAAACTCTTGTTTGGTGGGTTTTTGGCACTTTCATTTCCGGAGGAACGGTGCCGCAAAACTCGCACAGGAGGACCGTTTTACCCACTGATGCACCGAAAAAATTTTGGTTGAATTTTTCGGAACGGACGCACCCAATCATCTCCATTTGACCCAAAACTCATGTTTGGTGGGTTTTTGGCACTTTCATTTCCGGAGGAAAGATGCCGCAAAACTCGCGTAGGAGGGCCGTTTTACCCACTGATGCACCGAAAACCTCACGGTTGAATTTTTTGCAACGGACGCACCCAATCATCCTCGTTTGATCCAAAACTCTTGTTTGGAGGGTTTTTTGCACTTTCATTTCCGGACGAACGGTGCCGCAAAACTCGCGCAGGAGGGCCGTTTTACCCACTAATGCACCGAAAAATTCACGGTTGAATTTTTCGCATCGGACGCACCCAATCATATGCGTTTTATCCAAAACTCATGTTTGGTGGGTTTTTGACACTTTCATTTCCGGAGTAACGGTGCCGCAAAACTCGCGCGGTAGGGCCATTTTAACCAATGATGCACCGAAAAAATCACGGTTGAATTTTTCACAACGGACCCACCCAATCATCTCTGTTTGACCCAAAACTCATGTTTGGTGGGTTTTTGGCACTATCATTACCGGAGGAACAGTGCAGCAAAACTCGCATAGGAGGACCGTTTTACCCACTGATGCATTGAAAAACTCATTGTTGAATTTTTCGCAACGGACGCACCCAATCATCTCCATTTGACCCAAAACTCATGTTTGGTGGGGTTTTGGCACTTTCATTTCCGTAGGAACGGTGCCGCAAAACTCACGCAGGAGGGCTGAAGGACCGAGAAGCTACCCGAAAGCGACCAGAGGGGGGGTGAATGGGAGCTTCAAAATTTCCTTACGGAAACAAGATGCCACTGTCCTAAACTCAACCCCAAAAGCGAACCCTAGAGCTTGCTAATGTCCACGACCCTAGATGTAGGGTGGATGCTTCCTAGAAGCACAGCGGGACACTAGACAACCCTAGAAAGCCAACCCAAAAGACGGAAATCAAATCCGATCAAGAACGAACGAACCGCGGACGAAACGGCGGAAAACAGCACTGACCGGACTCACTGGTGCGTCCGGTCGATGTCCACCGGACGCGTCCGGTCGAGAGAAAACCGATCTGGGAGCTCTCTGTGTTGGACCGGACGCACAAGGCTCAAGCGTCCGGTCACAACCCTAGCGTCCGGTCAGAAACAGACAGTCACAGGAACAGTGGCCCTGGTGCGTCCGGTCACTGCCAGGATCAAGCGTCCGGTCGAGTGAGTCCGGTCAGCACACGGAAAACCCTGCGCGGTGTTCAACCACCGGACGCGTCCGGTCACCCCGATGACAGCGTCCGGTCACCCTGCAGCAGCCCCGTTCGAGCACCGATTCGCCTCGATCTCACCCAAACCAATTCCTCTAGGGATCAAACTTGGTGAGATGAGTCACAAGGAGGTTAGTGAGCTATCCCTAAGAGATCATGGCTCGAACCTAACTCCAAATCGGTGAATCGAAGAATTTCGGGGGAAAGGAGAAAAAGGACCCGAAACTAAAAATCGATCGATCTCCTAGACCGTGAGGTTTGAGGATGATTCCTTCGGTGGAAAGAGGTGCCTCACGATCTAGAACAACTTGGTTCAAACAGAATTGCAAAAGATGAACCGAGCAAAGAGATCAAGCGACGGGAAAATCGTGGAGCAAAAGGATTCCGCGAAGAACACAAGTAAAACGGAAATCACAGCCACGAAACCGAAACAAAGACACGAATCAAGTCATCGATCTGTGCTCCAAGGTGAGGATACGGCCTCACTTCCTCGAATCAACAGTACACAGAGTGGAGTTTCTCTGCGGATCTCAACTAGCTAAAGCAGGGGATGGGAGAGTGGAAACCCTAGCAAATGAAAGCACAAACTGAGATTGAGATAGCTAAAACTGAGATGAGATAGGAGGAGGGTGTCTCCCCTAGACTACTTATACTAACCTAGCCTATGCCTATTTCCTACTCTACCCCTCACTACTGTATTTACAGAGCGGACCAGCCTAACCCTAAGGCTATTCTCGTCCACCCGCTGGTGGTAGGTAGATCCGACGTCCACGCCCGCACGGTCTTCCGCGTCGCCTCCACGCAACCTTCAGATCGCCGCCACGTGCCGCCACCACTCTGCACCCCCGGTTTTGTGGCCCAAACCGGGAAACCAGCCTTTTCCATCAGCCCCCGGTTTTGAGGCCCAAACCGGGAAACCAGCCTCCAGCCCGAGTTTTGTGGCCAAACTCAGAAACCGTCCGCGCCCGAGTTTTGAGGCCCAAACTTAAGAAGAAAGTTCTCGTTGTGTTGTTGAGAGAGGATCCCAAAATGGTGTTGTAGAGAGGAAGAATCGGACCCTTGTTGAGATGGCCAGGACGATGCTTGATGACCATACGGACTCCTAGGCGTCTTTTGGGCCGAAGCTATGACACTTGCATCTACATTCGAATCGCATTTTTCTGAGAGCGTTTTTAAGAAGACCTCTGATGAGTTGCGTTTTGGTCACAGCCCAAGGTGAGTTTTTTTAAGTCTTTGGTTCCACTTTTTATTTATTGAGAAAAGGCAACCTAGAAAGGTTATATGCGTCTTCTGACGGTGTGTTTTTGGGTATGGCACTCACACCGAGCGTTAGTCGTGTTACTTAACCTTGACCACTAAACCGAGTCATGGAGACATCACGAGTCACCTTCGACGAGACCTGGTTTCTCTTCTTCTGTTTTGAGCGTTGCAGTGTGATCATGAGGTTGTAGAAGCCTACTTTTTGATATGAAGAGAAGGTGCTAGGTACTAGATGATCGCACCCCCCTCCACCGCGCCGCAAGAGCGGCCTCGAGACGACTCACGGCCCCGACACCTTCGTTCCTAGGGGCCTGGGGGGTGGGATCCTTACCCGAGCGGTACCTTTTGTACCCGGGGTGGAACCGGCTGAGTTGAGGGGGGGTCACTTCTTCCGGGAGGTGCACCACGACACATCCGACGCAGCACCCTCACTCACCGATGATTGGCGAACTCAACGACGAGTTACTCGCCTCCAGGTGCCACAGCACATCGCACTTTGCTCATTCTGCTTTTGGTTGCGTATTTTAGTCCCCGAATGTTGGACACGCATTGACGGTCCGGACTGTGGTTCAATGCCAATGCTGAGGAGCTAGAGAAATTTGAGCGAAACGGGTTTGGGTTCTTCTAGTGCCACCACCTCGACTGTAAAACCATATTGGGACAAAATGGGTATTTAAAACAAAGCAAGGAGAGTGAGGGCCACATTGTGAGAACAAGGACCCGGCTTTAAGCGAAAGGGTTATCGTCAGAACGAGGGGATAGATTTGAGGAGACCTTCGCTCCTGTAGCTCGTTTGGTAGGTATTAGGATACTCTGTGGCTTAGTGCGCACCATGGGTTTCAAACTTTTTCAACATGGATGTCAGAGTGCCTTTAAAACGGCGTACACTTGAGGAGGTAGGTCTATGTCCAAACCCCCGCGTTTGGAAACTCCCAAGTTTCCAAACCCATGTCTTTAAACTTCATAAAGCTTTGTAGGTTTTGAAAAAGCCCCTAGCAGAGGGCTACGAGAGATTAAAAACCTTTTTGCTAGCGTAAGGGTTTTAAAAGGGATGTGTATAAAAACGCTCTTTCTCCTCCGGCAAGGCAAAGACACACGCTTGGTCCAAATTTTACGGTGGATTGATATCATTTTCGGTGGTTCTTAAAAAAAAACGAAAAATCACGCTTTGGTTAACGTTTGGATATATGAGGGAGTTCGAGATAGACATGAGGGCGAGCGACTTTCTTTCTCGGTTGCAAATTAAGCAATCCCGAGAGGGGACGTTTTTGCACCAGAGTACACGAGGGACTTGCTGAAGCGGTTCGACATGGTGAGGCCAAGCCTCTTCCGACGCCCATGTCGACGACGACTGCCCTGGATGCGTGATGTGGACGAGAAGCAGTGGACCAAAGAGTACCGCAGCATGATTGGATCGCTGCTCTACCTGACGGCGACACGGCCGGACATTCAGTTCGCCGTGTGCTTGTCGCGCGCTTTCAGGCTTCGCACGCACTTCTCACCGCAGGCGGTGAAGCGCATTTCCAGGTACTTCGTTCACGCCCGAGCTCGGGACTTGGTATTCTGCTTCTTCAACCTCTCGCTTTGTGGCTTTTCTGATGCTGATTTTGCTGGTTGTCGCATTGAGCGCAAGTCCACTTCGGGACTTGCCAGTTTATTGGATCTTCCTTGGGGGGGAGAGGGTAGTAACGGATTGGAGTCTGATCTATGTTGTCTCGGTGTGCATGGTCTCTCGCAAGCAGTCTAGTGTCTCGTCTACCCGAGGCTGAAATTTGCGGCTAGCTGCTGTTCCAGTTACTCTGGATGATGGCCACTTTGCGTGATTTTGGTTGAGCTTTACTCGGTGCCTTTGCTTTGTGACAGCACGAGTGCTATTAGCGTTGCTAAGAACCCTGCTTCACTCGAAACCAACACATTGATGTGCGCTTTCATTTCTTGCGAGACCACCAGGAGAAGGGGATATCGACCTTCGCCATGTCGATATATCACCAATGGCTGATATTTTCACCAAGCCTTAGACGAATCAACCTTTATAGGTTGAGGGGGGGAGTGGGTGTGTGTTCCCCTTTTAGATGGGGGAAGCATTTTGAGATGTACAGAGACTGTCTTTTCTTTTGAGGGCTCTTTTCTTTTGAGTTTCTTGAGTTTTTTTCAATTGGTATCTTCCTTCTTTCAGTTTTGTGTTCGGGCATACGCATTTACATCCGAGCTTCATGTCTATATTCACCTAGAATGTAAATTATGCTCTTGTTAGTATTGCTCCGATACTTATGATGATGTTGTAGCTTATGCTCTTCTGATCACTGTTACATGTTATGAGCGAGCTATTTTTGGAATGGTGAATTATGACTAATAATATAAATGAAAAATTTCACCATTGAGATATGCAACTAGCATGTGTAGGGTGTGTAAGTCCATTCGCTTTTCATATATGCTAGGTTGCTATGTCTCTAGTTTCGAGTCATTCCTTGCTTGGTTGTTCATAACTTGCTTAAAAATTGAACCAAGTATTGTTGAATTGAAAAGATCGAGATGGGATTGCTGTAACACCTCATGGTATTGAGACTGTTTTCTCATTGCACTTGAGTTAAACTTGAGCCATGTAGTGTATGACCGAAACCGTTGCTTTAAGCTTCTGATTGCTTCGGCATAGGCTTCGCACGGTTGAAAAGTTAGGCGATGACAAGTTTCAACCTCTCGCAATCACATGCTAAAAATGAACTTGTGAATGTTTTACCGACATGCAAACGCGATATGAATTTGAAATCACAAGTATATGTCATTCCTATGCATGATGATTGAACTTTGCTAGGGGTAGTTCACCTTGTATATATGCTTAGCACTGTTTGGATTCCTTCTATACATGTCTAGTGCTATTTTGATGGTGACTATCCTTTTGGCTTAAAATCTGCACATGCTCATTTGCTTCATATTTGATAAGTGATCAGTTTGACCTTTGCTATTTGAGTGCTTAATTGAGATCTTGGAGCTATACTGATTAGAGCATCTTTGCCATCTTTGTGACTATATACTTGAAGCTCCTAACTTGCATTTTGACTTCATATGCATTTTGAAGGAGATCTTGTGGTCAGGGGGAGTTTATGTGCAGGGAGTTGCTTCTCCGATACCTTTTGGCCTTGATAAGTGCATTTCAACTAGGGGGAGAAATTTATGCATCATATGCTCCTGTGTTGATAACTAAGGGGAGAATCATTCGTCCTAGTTGCTTGCATTTGTCGAGGGGGAGTTGCTAGTTGTGTTGAGCTGTGCCTCTGTCTTGAGGGACTAGCAAACGTTCCAGCTTTCATAAGCTTTCATAAGTTTTTTTATTTGGCTTTCAATTGGTATCGTCTGGTGTGCTTCCCACTTGGTTTGGGTTGATTTACAATTGATTCGGAGTGATTTTCCTGCTAGTTTGTGTTGAGCCTCTGTGCCTCTATCTTAGGGACTAGCATTTGCTTCTTTGTCCTCCGATCTCAATTGGTATCTGCTAGCGGTGTTGAGCCTGTTCTACCTTTCTTGGAGGCTAGCTTTGCTTTGCTTGGTTGCGTCGAGCCGTTGCCCATGTCTTGGGGACCAAGTTTTCGCTTCATCCACTTGACCTTCTTTCGCTTTTGTTAGGCTTTTGGGTCATTTGGTTGGGTTCTCTCTTCCATCCTTCCTACCTCCTCTTCCTATTTATGATTTGTTGTGGAGTTGACAATGCACTCATCAAGGGGGAGATTGCGGAAAATGGGTGTATGCCGAGTCTCTGTGTGATGAGTGATTGTCAACGGAGGTGATGCGATGTTCTTTGGCTTGTGTTGTGCAGGTGTCGAGCACGGAGACAGTGACGATGGCGGGTGAAGGTCAAGTTGCGACGTGCCGTGCGACGGACCGGCGCGATGAGGATGGGCGGTGCCGTGCGGGGACGTGCCATGCCGATGTATCGGACGGTGTAAGGGCGGACGTGGACTTGGACTGATGGACTGGAGGCCGGAGGATCAGCTGTGGTGGCTGACAGCCTGCGACAGCGACAAGCGAAGAAGTGCGATCATGTCGGTGGAAGGGGTGCACAAGGCGGTGCATCCCCTACGACGCCGGTTTGTTGGTAGAGCCCGGGAAAAACCACGGTGGACGGTTTCCAGGTTTGGGCCTCAAAAACCTGGGTGCTGGGTTTCCAGGTTGAGCCACAAAACCTGGGCGCGACGGTTTCCGGTTGAGCCTCAAAACCTGGGCGTTGGGCCCGGTTTCCGAG